>JAOTQE010088962.1:0-13382 GCA_025631205.1 Nesometra sesokonis
ATTTCTTCAAGATAAGCAAGTTATTTTCAAAATCTAATTTTTGTCATTTTTCAAGTGACAATACATCTTTAAGCTGGCCTTGACAATTTCTTCAACAATACCCTGTATTGAATGTCATCCGTGCTCTGTCAGATTCACCAAGTAAATCTCTTGTGTATGGCAGTGTTGAAATTTAAAAGAAATACAAAACAGTAAATTAAAGGGACATTCCTTCATAAATTTTTCAAGTTTACCCCAAAAAACTAGGTTGTTTGGAATTTACCTGTTCATTAATTGTAACATAGTAAATAATTAAGTAAATAAATTCTAACATACTGTTTAGTTTTATTTCCAGAAAAAAGTTAACAAACGCAAAATGTTACTAAATTGTGTTAAACTTGGCCCAGCCGATTTCTTCAATAATTCCACTTGCTAGGATAGTATGTTACAGATTGTATCCGTGTGGATGTCATCTAGGCTATTTTATCCATGAAAAGAACTATTTTTACATAGCCTGCACATCACACTCAACTTTTCATAATACTAGATTTAGACTGTTCACAAAAGTAAGGAAAATATAAGTTTTTAGGATTCACTTTATTTTTTAAGGCCCATCTAAATCAAATTATGTTATTTTTCACTTCTTTTGGTTTACAAGTAATAAATTGATCAGTATATTTATAGATTTTAATTTAATATAGCCAAATGTATATTATTTTTTTGAAAAATAGAATTTTCAAAGGAATGCTCCTAAAAAAAGATTTACTGATTGTCAAATAAAAATTAGCAAAAGGTTACAAACATTAATTTTGAAATTAAGTAAAAATATTTTTTATGTTTAATGAAATGCAAAGTACAAGTAATACATTAAAATATACCTACAGTAACCAGCTTAACAATGAAAGTGTATGATATATTAAACTAACACTAAAATAAAAAAAAATCACCACTTTAAAATGAAAATGAAAAAACAACATTTATTTTTTATTGTACTACTACTACTACTACTACTCTATTTTTTAATATGATTACATTCTAGAGTACTGCTGCATATTTCACGAACACAGATTAAAAATAGAAATTATTAATGCAACTCGTTTTGCAGAGTAGTCACCACGGCAACTTGCAGCTATAATCAAGGCATGGTCAGTGATATAACCTTAAGTCCATCAGTGTGTTGTGATAGTATGTAATGTAGAGATGCAACAGCAATGAATAAATAAAATATTTACATTGTTCTATTGCATTGCCTGCAATACTTACTCTTGATATCTCATTTTAAGTATCTGTAATCCGTATTGATGGTTAAGTTAAAATTGCTTTTCTTCTGTTCCAGTAAAATTACATCAAATATAACGTAAAGGCGTTAACAATAACAATCAATTATTATTATTTACTCTTACATATGTACTGTAATCCAGCTCTCAATGCGCTGTACATGCGCTGTACATGCGCTGTACATGCGCTGTACATGCGCTGTAAATATGCTGAAATTCATAGGGCTATACCGGGTTGGAGTTGTGTGGGTACGAATTTGGTATCATTGGGAACAACAGCGAGAAAATTACTGATAAACCAGGGGCGGATACATTACCTAGTTAAAGGGGCCTAGTTAAATTGTCTCCCTGACCAGGGCTCTGTCTAGCCCATGTAATGTTGACAGTGGACCGGGTTTGAGTTCGGTGTCAATGTTGCTCAAAACTGTTTTGACAGTAACTGTATGTACAGTGAATTTACATTTACATATCAAACTTCATAATTTTTAATTTTGCTGATGTATGATTTTTATAAGGCTATTGTACTTTTGAAAATCCACCACCATAGGTGGATGTCTAATTAGTTTCACGAACTATAAGTTGGCATTGACCACCCAATCTGAGATTTCTTGTGGTTCTGATTAATCTGCAAGTGATGAGATAGGTAACAAGGTGCCATGTTGTGCTCTGCCTTATATGCCAATATCAACAATTTGTAATGAGTACACCATAACCAATGCAAGCATTAGGGTACGTTTTCGTAACTTTTTGTCTGGATCCTGTGGCCCTAAGGAGCGATTATTCATCTCTTAACGAGCTGCGAATAGCCTGGTTAGCGAGCCAGCGCCGTCCGGCTACATTTGGCTGCCTGTTGAACGGCTCACATCATCGAGTGACCTTTCGCAATTGTAAACAAATATTTTAACGAGATGCTAATGAATTCACAGACCAGGGTCTATGCCTAGTTATCGCGCGAAAACCAAATCTGTTTGCAATCGCGAAGCGGATAGCAGTCATACGAAAACACTCGTTTAAATTTCTGTTTGATGCGGCATTACGTGACAGCTGGCATGTCCAGATTGCAAAAAATACGAAAACACAGCCTTAGACAGACATTAGATAGTATTTATTTATGTGTCTTTAAAGTACAGTACTCTGTAAGTGTTGCAGTATCTTCACTCTGCCCTTAGGAAAACCAACGAAGATTGCATTACAGTACAAGTTTGGATCGATCAGACAAAAGCATGTCAGAAGTAACAATTAGATTTGTGAATACTTTAGATATCATTTTTTTTATTAATAGTTATAGAGTTGTGTATTTAAAGAATTTAAATTAAATTTTACCTTAAGAAAAATATTTTTTTACACATTTGTCTAGAATTAAAATAAACTTTCAACACATTAGTAATTGAAGAATACTGTTACTGATTACTTTTCACACCTTTGTCTTTGTAAAAATAGTTTCTGAATATTTTTGCATATAAATGTTTAAAAGTGTTTTACTTTTTAAAATGTGTTATCCATTATAAAACTATTGTGTTGAAAAATTATTAAATGGAATGTCTTATAAAATGATATACATGTCCTTTGAATTAATTTGAAAATGGTTTTAAATTTACAACAGTTATTATTACATTCAAGTTGGCTTGAGTTTTGTTCACATCTGTTACATATAATACAGGATACATTTTGAACAAAATATAAATCTATTAACAGAGTATTGTATATAGAAAATAACAGTTAATATTTCTCGTTTTTGAAACGAAATATGAATCTATTAACAGCATTATTTACAGTATTATATGCTGAAAATAACAGTTTAAATTTCTCGTTTTGTGTAAATTCATACTATGTCACGTTTGCATCTTATTTCATCGCTTGAAGTCTGCACGGATTATTATAGTCTATAGTAATTTGCATCAGGATGTAAATGAATCTTGCGGCACATTACTCGATGAATTGTGAAGCAAGGCACGTTGTCCGTCTGTAGCAATACTCATCATAGTTCTTCTATCTTTTAATAACTTCATTACTGTCAGTCCATCTTCAATTTGTTTTTAACACGGCTTTGTTTCTGTACTCTTTCTAATTATCTTTTGATTACTTAATCTATGTAATGAGTTTCTAATGTGATGTAATAGATGGCCAACTTTGTAAATTTTATACATCATAGAATCATTCTATTTTCACATTTGAACCCAGAGTTTCTATTGTATACCATTATTGAATTATAAACTAATGTAAAAACTTTTGGCATTAACAGTAAGCCTGCAATGTACTGTAGGATAGTTTAGAAAAAGATTTTGTCCTAAAGGAATTGAAGTTGGCAATAAGATCGACAAATGCTGATTACTGACGTAAAATTTCCTGGATTAATGTGAGCTGTTTTCCCTTTATCTTTATATTGTTATGTTAATTTTACGCTGATGAATACATTGAATTTAATTGAATGTTTGGGTACAATAAATGTTTTTAATACTCTAGTCTAACATTCTTTTTTAAAGTGAGATGTTAATTTCAAATTGACTGATTTTTTGTTGTGATTATATGACAGATCTTAAACTTTACAAGTACCTATGTTTTCTTCATTAAAGTGACATTATTTTGAAGTGTGATGATTTTATCTTGAACTTTACGAGTTTCATTTCTTTATGTGCTCTCTAATTCTTTGCTATTTTCAACCTTCTTCTCTTTTCTGTTCAGCCTCCTTACCTTACCTTTTGAGCTCATCTGTCTTTTTTCTCATTCTCTGTGCCTTGTTAAGTATATTAAGACATTTTTTGATAAACTGTTCATTTACAAACTGACAATAATGCATAAATGTATAAATAAGCCATCATTTAGTATGGTAACTGCAATAACATGTCAGCATATATTTTAATAACTCAAAATTTATTGTAAGTTACACCGTAACACTCAAAAACCAACCAAAGTGTGGGCAACATGCTGAACTTTCCAAAAAAACTAAACTTTGGGATTTGTTTTTGTAATACCAAGTTCAGCTCCTGAAATCCCCAGAGTAATTAATCATCCTG
Organism: Nesometra sesokonis; assembly: GCA_025631205.1. Lineage (NCBI taxonomy): Eukaryota > Metazoa > Echinodermata > Crinoidea > Comatulida > Antedonidae > Nesometra > Nesometra sesokonis. The sequence goes on from JAOTQE010088962.1 coordinate 4,271, forward strand.
TAACAATCTTCCAAAATCAGTTTAGCAGTTTAATTAGCGGACTGGAGTCAGATTCAATTGTGTGCCTGAAGACGGACTCGCATCAAGTTTAAACCTTTTGCGATTGTAAACAATCATTTTAACTATAGATACTAATTAATGTCCAAAAAATTTTAATTCCTGAAAACCTAATATATTTACTGTAGGCTGTTGTATCATGGCAACAGAACATGAATGACCTGTTCTCAAAAAGGTTTATGGAGATAACTGTGTGTGACATTTAGCCCGTTTCACACAGAACTGTAAAACGGGAATATTACGGTAATTTACGAATGCCAGCTTTAGTGTGAAAGAGTACTTCCTTTCAATGCCGGCACAGTGCCGCCATTTGTTAGAACGCTTCAGACCCTAGACATATTACCATTTACTGGTTTAGGTCGGATGTGTGAAAGGGTCCACTGTATAATGCCGGCTTACAGTACACGCTGAAGCACAACTAAACAAAGGTCAAAGTTGGAAGTATTGGTAAAAACAGTGCCTCTTTTAATTAAGACTGCCCATTTTACGCCTTCCCACTGGGCCCTTTCACACAGAAAACCGTCATATTACTGAAATTCTGTCTGAAAGGGTTTAGATTTAGATTGGCAATAATGCCGGCATGGTTATGGTAACATTGCAGTATTTTCTCTGTGAAAGGGGCTATTGGGACATGTTTTCAATCGCTATGCCAATTAGCCGTCATTAATAAATATTTAATTTTCTGCTTGATGTGGACTGATGTGACAGCAAGCCGATCTGGACTACAAAAGTACATAGCACAGTCAAAATGTTTGGTTGGTAGGGTATTTCTTAAACTATAAACTTTGAATCTATACTATTTGTTTAATAATTACAATTTTTCAGCTAATTACATTTCTCTAAAGATTTTATGTAAATATAGTGCGCATTTGAATTGGTACTGCACTTTTCAACAAACTTGTTTTACGTCCTTTCAGTTGCACCAATTTTTACCTCGGGTAATAAGAGTAAAGTGTCTTACCCAGGCAAGAATATCACTAACAGTCACTGATTGAACTTAGCTCCTCACACACAAGTTCAATTCCTATCTGCTGCACCCTTTAAAATGTCAGAACTATTATCAACATCTTTTTTTTTTCTTTTTCTTTTTCAGACCACACAGTGGTTGCCTGTTCTTGTTCAACCGAAAGAAAGTAAAACATCGGAAAGACGGTTACATATGGAAGAAACGTAAAGATGGGAAGACTACAAGGGAGGACCATATGAAACTGAAGGTTCTTGGTGTTGAGGTAATTGAGACATGGGGTAAATTGGGACAGGTTAAAAGATCGGTTTTTTCCATTCTACAGTCATGTTTTGTTATTAAATTTTGCCTCTAGCCTGAAAAAAAAGGTCTACTAAAGTTGTAATAACACTGGATTTAAAAATAAAAATATTATTAAGACCAGGCCAATCATTCTAAAGGCTAAATTTTCTGCTGATTCATTGGACTTCTGTGCATGGGAAAACGTGATTAAAGGGAGTCGGTTATACTAACTGCGTGACTTGTGTTTGTTACCTGATGGGTAATCTTCCTAGGCTGTCCGCACTGGATTTAAAATGGCAAATTTAAAGTGGGTATATTGGTTTTATCAAACAATGTCAATGCGATTGAAGCTTAAATCAGCGGTAACTCCAGCTAATCGAATTGCATTCTGCGTACTCTCTAATAGCATGGTTTACTGAATATTTTGCTTATTAATAATTTCTGTATTCAGTAACACTGCAATTTTTGTGGAGCACCACTTGTCATTCTGCGGTCTGTTCACTGAACTTACTCTGCCCCATTTCCAGCCTTGGACAATATGTACGATACAAGATAACTTTATTCATTTCCATGTTGGGAATTTCTGTTTCTACCTTAAACGTAAAATATACTACAGTATAGGCTATCTTTGGTTTCATGTTGTGTGGAAAAGAGAGACGATATCACCCATTGATGCACCGTGGTGTCTTTATCCACCACATGCGGCTTTTTTTGTATAAAATTGCACGTCGATGTATCAAATATTTAGAAATCGACATTTCAATCCCGAAAATGGCTTTAAGCTAAAAAGGAAAAATGAACCCAAATAAAATACTCAAATGCTTTTAAAAATGAAATATTTATTATAAATAATGTATTGCTATTTTGAAATGTCAACCCTGTGTCGTTTACAACAGACATTTACCACACATTGCGATAGCTATTAGTTTTCACAATACATCATGCTACTATAGAAATATTATGATTATATATGACTATGTGTTTTAAGGTTATGATTATGCATGAGAAAACACTAAAGGTGATACAATAGGAGTGTATTGTAATTTCTCTAGAATGTCAGCTGTAGTTATCCTCACCCCATGGGGGGCAGCGTATTGCAATGAGCTCAGTCTGTGTGTTTTCTGTGTGTCTGCATCTCTCAAAAGCTATTGGGCGATTTACTTAAATTTTTTTATGTTTCTTGCGGCTGTATGAGGGCGAGTAAAATGAGAAACTGTATTTATAATCTGATTACCAGATTGAATTCAACTTACTCTACACTAATTATGATAGATTTACAGTAATTAAAAATTAAATTAATGTCATCATTTAAATTGATAATATTATAAAATTTTATCATAATATACAATAAAGTAGGTAACTACACTAGGCAGTTCTCCCATCAATTGACCATTCTACATATCATCCATTTTGTATGGTATATTGGATGACATAATTTATGTTGAAATTGTGAATCCTGTCACGATGGAATGTATCTCATTGCTCGGAGTATATATCACACTTTCTTGAAGTTGAAGTGGATTTTGGTTTTGAGAGGTTTAAACTTTAACTATAAGTTTTGGAGTTTAAGAAAATAAAAGTTTATTTTTGTGTGATTTTTGGTTTTCCAGGGAGTTTTGACTCCATTAAAGAAAACCCCGAAATAAAAAACATGCAGATTTTCAATACATTTGTAATGTTATGTGTTTAAGAATGATTTTTTTATTAAAATTGTTTAGGTTAAAGATGCAACAATAATAAAAATAATTATAACTATTTTATTCTCATACTATGAAATTGAATTCTTTTTCTAACATTTTATGGAAAAAAATCTTTAGAGAACTGAACAAGTATATTTTTGTATAGTCATTTTGAAAGGTTTATTCCAAATTAAATTATGCAGATATTTCTTTAAACAAATTTGCCAATAAATCATGAATTGTAGCGGAACACTGGCTTAAAATTGCTGTCATCAAATTCTATGCATTGCACGTTCTCCACCATTGAATACAGAATACAAATATGTCAATATCCGTCAAAAGAAAAAACTTGAAGGAGAATTAGCAAACAGAAATTAATGAGTAAATCGGTCAGTATACAAGTAGGGGCTCACTAATCTAGGATTACTCTATTTATCATGATACGTTGTACGTTGGTATTTATTTTCCCAGGCATATATGCCAGGGGAATATTGTATCATCCTATGAGTGTCTGTCTGTCTGTCCTTCTATTTGTTTGTCTGTCTGCCTCCTGTCTATTATCAACTTTAACCTTCGCTATAGCGATTGCATCGTTGGAGGTACATGTAGGGGAATTTGATATTTGATGTGTGTTCCATATGATAAAACCTTCACGTGGGCCCTATATTTGATCATGTAACCTTGACCCTTGACCTTGATTTATAGTCTAGTTTTCATGTATTGCATTAAAATTTCGCTACCACTGGAGTTTTATGTAATTATAAATTATAAAATAGAACCATTTTTTTTTTACTATTTTAAATTTTTTAATGAAAATAGTATTGTGGTCAAGAAAATTATTCTTACCAAACTTAAGTAAAATCATAAGGAAAGTGTTGTGTTATCCAAGCACAATTTTTTTGTTGAAAATTACATCCATATTTATGGTTAATTGACTGAAAAATAACACATTTTGTCGTCCTGTTTGAGCCATGTCACAGTGTTTTCTTCACAAGGCTATAATTTCTCATTTGACTTTAATGTAACCAGATGGTGGCATTACCGGGGAGGACTTCAAAGGCAGTGAGCACCCCTTTTTAGGATTTAGAGGAACAGAAGTATGTAAAGGGAAAATTACCACAAAGTTAATCAAATTTTTATCATTTTTTTTTTCCTTTTTTGCTTGTCAAAATTGAGTTTTGACTTCTGCAAATTTGCATTGAGCAACTCCCTTTCAAAATACTTGGATTTTCCCCTGCCAGAGAGACAGGCAGGGGAATATCCAGGAATGATTTTTGTTCATCAACCTGGGTTTCTTTTACCTTAGTTACCAAGTATAAGATAGACCACAGTGTAAAAATATCTCTAATTACATTAATTTATTTACAGTGTCACAGTTCCAACACTTATTTAGGTTTTGAAAATAATTGATTTTAATTTAATTTTTAATTTCATTTTATGTTTTCATTTTCACTCACGCTGAGAGAAAACAAAAAAAAATCATAGAAAACATTTTTACATCAAAAAGCTTTCAACATTTCTACAAGTATTGTTTGTGTATAATTTAAAATGTTATCTGAAAATGGAAAAGATCAATAATAATTCTTGTTGGATAGTAAACTACATAGCATCACAATTGAGGTCTTAATCTATTTCACATTACCCATTATGAAAATCAATAATTAGTAGTTATATCTTTAGACAATATTCATTACTGTAGGAAACCTTGCTCTTTACCATAGGATTATGTATTCATTGAGTTATAATTACAAGGCTGCTTTATTAAAATGTACAGTCATCTTTATTGAAATAATGTTCTATTTTATTTTTATAAATGGCTAAGATTATATTGTAATGTTTCCCAGAGCATTTTTTTTAATGTGGATCCATTTGTAGGGAATACACAGTCTGTACAGTAGAGCCTCCCTGTGCAGACACACCTCGTAGCCGACACCTCCCATAACGGACACTCATTCAAAAGCCTGGTTGTTCTTTCTATCTAATTAGTTTGGTACCTCTTATAAGGGTCCACCTCCCATAAGCGGCCAAAGACTTTTTGACTTACAGTTTCGATTTTTTTGTATGATATTTTACTTCCCATAAGCGGGCATCCAGGAATTTCATTTTTTTTTAAACAACAAACACAATTTATAAACAAAATCCTTATACTGTAATGGCTAAAAATCCTATTAGTGGGCCAACTGATTTAAAAAAGAAAATATAAAATAGGGTGTTTAGATAATTAAAAGGACCTCTGCATTGGAAGCCCGTAAAATTTTGGACATAAACATTTAATCTGAATGTGAAAGTTCGGCTCTCTATTGTCCTAACTTCACATAAGCAGCCATTTTCCATAAGCGGAACTTTTCCCAGACCCGACAGGTTTAACCTGTTTTTCTGTATTTTCTGTAAATTTTTTAATTCATAGTCAAATTTTGAGATGCAAAATTTATTCATTACAATATTACAATTTTTAGGAAAGCAATATGGATTGCTTTAGATTTTTAGGATAATTTTGTGTTAGCCATTAATGAAGTTTTTAAAAAATTAGGCTGATTTTGAAGATTTTTGAATTTATATTTTTTAAGCGTAATGAGGATGATGGCGATAAAATATTAATAGTTCTAAGGTGCAATGTGACCCAAGGCACGCTACAGTACATAGTATGGTTTCTCCTCAAATACATCATATTTTCTGGGGTAAAAAAATCTTTTCACCATTAATTAAGTAGCATTTGTGGTGGCACTGTAGCTTGGTGGTTTCCATGCTTGCCTTCCAATCCCAAGGTCCTGGGTTCAATCCTTACTAGGCGTTGGGTTATTCTCATGACAAACAATGCCACTGCCTAAGCCTCGTAATAAGTCTTAGTTAATAAGCATGATATAGTACCTGTATGTTAATCCTGTAATTGGCGTTTATGCTGTTGGATGTGGTTAAAAGTTTTTAAAAAAAATGGTGTTCTAAAGGTTCTTCAATTAAATCATTGATAACTATAATGAGACAAAAAAATTAACAGATGGGTGTTAAGGTGATGAAAGACATGGAATAAAAAAGTATTCTATACTTGTCCCAACAATGGAGCCATGGTGCGAGTGGACCTCGAACTCCTGATTTTGTTGATGGTTCACGGCTTCTGCCATAACTGCTCGGCCATACATTCATGCACCCTCCAACTGTTTCATTTCATTATTTGCTTTTAAACTTAATTAATGAGCAACAATTGGGCAAGTGTTTAAAATGGTCAACTTGTCAATTATTATTCAAGCCCACATTCAACTCCTCACCAAGACAATACAATAATATTCTTTTAAAACAAATGAAGCGCCCTCTAACTTTTCCGACCATCTTCAAAAAATCCATTACTTAATGATATGGGTAGATCTAGAGCTCAGTCCAACTGAAGCTAAAAATGCGCACAGGTGAACATGCACTACAGGTGCGGATCCAGGGGGGCCCAACGAACCCGACCCCCCCCCCTTTTGAAACCCAAAATATATTTTTTTGCACATTTTGGGTCGCTAAAAGTGCACCAGAGAGCGTGTAGAGAGAAAATTTTTTCGGGCCCTAGGCGGGCCCTGGACCCACGGCTATTGTTATCATTTTCCTGTTAAACCTCATACCTGGGCTTGTCCAACTTGGCATCGGACCCCCCTCTTTCTAACCCCCACTGGATCTGACTTTGTACTAAGAGTAAAATGGATTAAATGCGAATCACATGTAATTACTTCAGGATAGTATAATACATTTAATTGCTCTGCTTTGTCTGTCACTATGGTGAATAAGGAGGTATCCTCAAGCAATCAAATTTGATACACGCTATTATTATGTTTGTGTTCTGGGCATTAGGGTAATAGAAATGAATCAATGTAGAAAATCATTAATGTTAAGATTTTTTTATTATTCAAATCCAACTTTTCTCACCAATTACATGGATGTACAATAGTATTGTTTAAATTATACGACTCATTATGAGGCTTAGGCAGTGCAATTTGTTGTTGTGAAAATAATCCTAGTGTTATGTTATGATTGAGCCCAGGACCTCGGGATTGGTAGGCAAGTACTGTACAGTACCTACCATGTTACAGTGGCATTACAATATAATTCGTTCGTTCGTTCGTTTGTTCGCTCGCTTGCTCACTCGCTCGTTATTTAGCCAAAACATACAGATATACATAAAAAGAAGAAAAATTCAGATTTATAAATGACAAGGAATGGCCATAGTTAACAATTAAACTTTGGCTCTTGAGTTATATATAAAACTATGCTTACTACCATTATTTAAGTATATTATTTTCTCATTATACTGTTTACTTTGTTGGGAGGTGGGGGTTGATGGACAAACTCGAAAAACTTGGTACCAGAGCAACTAGTAATAACAGGTGTCAGGGGGAGTGGTGTTGGGGGGTATGGTCCCCGACAGGGAGCTATGGTCCCGACAGGGAGGGAAGTCCGGGTAGGCGTGGTTACCCGTTTGGTTTTGATGAGAAAAAAAAACGTTATTTGCCCCTTTTTGGCCCGTTTTATGTGTATTTTCAATTTTTGGGATCACTAATACAATATTTTTATTTTTCTTTTCCCCGACGAAAGTGGTCAGTCTTCCCCGACGGGGGGAACCTGCCCCGCCCCCGCTTGCGCCATAGCGTTAACATCACCTGTTATGCAAATTTCACATTTCTGCGACTATGCCTGAGGCGAAAGTCGCCGAGCGTAGTACCCTGAAGCGTTATTCGCAATTTGCATATCCTGCAATTTAAAATAATATATTGTATACAGTTTCAACATTGAAGTAAGCATTTACAAGTGTATTTATAACAATATTTATTTCAATTTTAATGTTAATATATTACCTGTTGATAATTAGTTGTTTCACATCTCATAGATATTTAAAGCAAGGAGGTTTTATAGTGCACTATAAAACCTCCTTGTTTAAAGTGACACCAATACAATGATGGTTATTAGAAATTATATATGGAAAGAACAAAACGGAAATAGTCACAGACAGACAGACAGACCAACATACAGACAGACCAACATACAGACAGACAAACAGACATCTTTGAAAAGTTGTTTATAGAGACGCTTTCCGCGTCTAAAAATTAATAACATATGATTTACTTGTTTTGCAGTGCTTGTATGGTTGCTACGTTCATTCAGCTATTATTCCAACATTCCATAGAAGATGTTATTGGCTGTTACAGGTTAGCTTTACCAATCCAACTTTTATCTATACTACTCACACTGGTTTTATGATTTGTACCACGGAATTGGTTCGCAACGAATCACAACGGATTCCATAGACACTGATTGGTCAATCCAAAGATCCCAAGTTGTAAAACAGACTTACTGGAGATTTTCTCATGGTCGTCCTACAGTACCACTGTTTGTAATGTCTACACTACATTGAATTGTGTGTACAAATACTTTACCATTATTTATATGCACAACACCTTGCCTGTTATGAAATGACAGTTCCTAGCATGCTTTTTAACTGCCGAAATGTGCTATTACTGTTCCCCCCATAGATTTCTTATTTATGGCTAGATGGTGAACTTCCACGAAATACATAGCCCAAAGTACAGTTCCATGTATGCGCCTACTATTCCGTAATCCAACCAATCAAATCGTGTTACATTCTAACATTGTTACTATGTCGAAATTGTGCACGCGCAATCTTTCATAGAATTTTCAAGTTTATCAGTAAATGAAAGTAAATTTAATACAAATTTAAAGACATTGACAACATAAGATATGTGTAAAATATGTAAATAATTTGTATAACAAAAGAATGTTAAAAATTCAATAATTGTAAAACAGTTATTATTATTTAACTTAAATGTTTGTGACGAAGGCTGAGAAATCAAAATAGTAGGTGCCTACATGAGACTGTAATTCTAGCCGTAAATAATATACCAAAACATTACGTAACTTCATGGTTGCTTACTTTCTACCAATATTTTGAAGTAATTAGGCCAATTTATGCTCTGATTGTGAAACCTACAAAATCTGGAGATTTGCTGGAGAAAATTAAATTCTGGGAGACAATTTGATTATCCCGGGAGTTGATTCAAAATTCCGGGAGACAATTTGATTATCCCGGGAGTTGATTCAAAATTCCGGGAGACAATTTGATTATCCCGGGAGTTGATTCAAA
>JAOTQE010088973.1:0-14911 GCA_025631205.1 Nesometra sesokonis
CTATATAAATGTCACATATTATTATTGTTATTATTATTATTATTATTATTATTATTATTATTATTATTGTTATTATTACTATTGTTATTGTTATTATTATTATTATTATTGTTATTGTTATTGTGAGTATATCAAAAAATAAATTAGCTGTCTCAAAATTATGTTTTTTTTTGTTTATAAACAAATTAACCAAACATGAAAGCAGGGGCTGATTCAGCGGAGCTAGAAAGAGGGGTCTCGATGCCAAGTTGGGCAAGCCCAGGTATGAGGTGTTAACAAGAAAATGACAACAATAGGCGTGGGTCCAGGGCCCAGCTAGGGCCCGGGAAAATTTTTCTCTACAGATGCTCTGTGGTGCACTTTTAGCATCCCAAAATTGTGCAAAAAATATACTTTTTGGTTTCAAACCATTGGATCCTGAGATGTGCGCCTGCTCTAAAATTTTTTCACACAAAAAAAATACAGACGCGTTTCAGACAATTATAAAAGGAAATAGTCAAAAAACACGTAAAATATGGCAAGCAACATTTTTTTTTTGCTTGTCAAATTTGAAATTGGGAACATGTTGGTGCAATAAATAAAATGCACGTTGGGGTTTTTATTTGGCCATATTACAATTATATTTACCAGTCAATAGTCACTACAACCCTGGTAGTATTTTCAGATGTAATTTTTTTTTCGGGAGAGGTTTTTTTTGGGGGGCATACCCTATACTAACCGTTATCTCTCAGTTAAATTGATATTATGCAGCACTTTGGAAACCTCAACGGTATATTCAGAAACCTTTTTTGTAAAAATTTTTATAAAACACTCTAAGCTTTTGGGAGGTTTGTGTGGCATTTTGTTTATTAAGAGAATCTTAATTGTTTGTTACAACCTTCTATTTCAGACAATGCAGTCAACAAAAGCAATGGCCACAGCAATGGGAAATACAACAAAGGTACAGTCTTGTTTAAATTTATGTTTTTTTATGCTCCCAAATCAAAGATCGCCAGGGGAATATTGTTTTCATTCAGTCTGTCTGTCTGTCTTACTGTCTGTTTATCTGTCCATCTTTTGTCAACTTTAACCTTTGCCATAGTGATTGCATTCTCAGAGGTAGGACTTTGATATTTGGCATGTGTGTTTCTTGTGACAAGACCTCCCTGTTGGTGCCCTACATGTTGATCATGTGATCCTTACTTTTGACCTCAATTTATAATTTGGTTTTCATCTGCTATCATAAATGTTTTATTTTAACAGCTAGGTAGTAAAATTTCACTGAATACATAGCCCCAGAGTGCAATTTCATGGAAGCGCCTACTATTGAAATCCAACCAATCAAATCGTGTTACGTTTTAACACTGTTGTTGCCACAAAGAAAATTGCGGCCTCCAATCTTTCGTAAAAATTTCAAATTTAATCCAAAATATGACAAAGACATAAAATATATGTCACATATGTAAATAATTTGTATGAACAAAAATTTTGAAAATACAATAATTACAAACAAAAAAAAATTATTAAATATTTAACTTACATGTTTTTGGTGAAGGCTGGTGACTGTCGATAGTAGGCGGCTACATGGGTTTGCAATTCTAGAGTGTTAAGTTCACTATCTAGCTGTAAATAATACATCTATGTGTGCTTCGGGGACATATTGTTTCATAAACACATCAAAGATCTTACAATGTTTTTAGTTTCCTTATTTTGTAGCGGGTGTAATTCCATGGGATTACGCACTGGAATAGGCCAGTGCGCTATCCTTACATTGTAAGATTTTTTAAACACATCTTGTTTCTGACTGTTACTGTCAAATTACAGACCTTTTAAAGATTTCGTTATTCCATACATAACAATATGTTTGGGGAATCTATTATTATTTTTGATATGACTGTTTAAAGCTGGACAGAGAAATAATATTCTCTAGCCACAAATTAAAACCAGGAACCTAAGACATACCCCAAAGGTTGCCTCATTTAGGTCACAGCTAAATATTGCCCTCTATAATGTCTACCTGTTTGTTTGAATTAAAAATATGTACAGTTATCATTTTAACACATCACTGCCAGAGACTAGTCTAAATGGGTGTTGCGCTGGAAGTTTTTGACATCATTTTCAAAGGTGTTGGATTACACTGAATACTATAATGTTCATTTAAATTTTTGAAAAATCAATCAAATTTACTAACTGACTGACACATTCGGACACCTTGACTCACCGTTGTCTTAATTGACAGATTCTGACGAACTTTTCAGCGAAGTTTGAAAGTAACCCAAGGAACAATTGATTAAAATTTAGTGAAGATCCGTGGTCAAATGCACATGTGGAGGCCTCTGCAAAACATACAGTGTCCAGTGTATGGTCTGAAGGGGGATTCACGCTACACTGATTTTTCATAAAGCAAATAATTAGCCAGATCGCGGTCACCTTTACTGTTAACTTCTACACACTGCAGTTTTTACAATGGTTCCTTATTAAAAACAACCAATCAAAGCTGTAGAGTAGCTCGGTAGTAAACATACAGAAATCCGCAAAAACAAGGACCGTGTGTGTCGAAATTATAAACGGTTCAAGCTGCATTAATTAGAATTTTGGGCGCTTGGCGGAGGTTTGCGCTGTCCGAGTTCTTCTAATTTGAAATGCTGTACCTCCTGCTATTGTCCTTGGAATTACTCATTTTAATAATTAAAAGGTCACATATTAAGTATCGCGTATTAAGTCATTTTTAGTGCATTAGTTGATTAGTAGATATATCAAAGAAGTCTAAATGTATTGTTTTCTTCTCTAGGCTATGGGTGCGATGAACAAACAGATGTCACCACAGCAGATAGCACAAACAATGCACAACTTCGAGAAGGAGTCGGCAAAAATGGCCATGACGGAGGAAATAAGTAGGCACTCTATCTATCATTTAAATAGCATGCTGACTTGTGTATAAACCCTACTAACATTTCAGTGGTTTTAAACATAAAAGAAGGCATGATTGTCATGGCAAATACACCAAGTTGTTGCATAGTACGTTATTGAGAAATAACCAAATAAACAACAGCAAATATAAACAAATGTAAAGGAAATTTGTGTATATTTTGTCCAATAACTAAAAATAAATTTTACAGATATCCAATTTTGTTAATATACCCCTCATTTTAAAGCTTACGAAAAGTGTAATATGGATTTTACCATTTTCCTACTACTGTACTTTGTGGTTTTGCCGTGACATGGCTCAGATATTTGTAATTATACGTTTTTGCGTCAGTGAGACGTATAATTTTTTTACCCAACTCTTGGCGTGTAAATGTACTGAATACTCAGTACAGTTGAGAAAACTCAAAGAAATTTGCAAGTTGTTCTCTGGTAGGTATTTAAAGCTTAACAATTTTTTGCGAGTATTCCCAACTGCAATGAGTATTCATTACATTTTTATATTTTAGTTTTTCTGTCTGCTGCCCTCTATAAATATATAATGCTGTAGACCAAAGATCTTACAATGTAAAGATAGGGCGCTGGCCTATTTTTGCATGGAATTTCTGTAATGCTCAAATCTACACCTTATCTTGCAGGGGGCGCTATAAAATGTATTGTCTTATTTTCGTTTTTATAATAGTTATTTATTTAAAAGAATTATTATTTGGGTTTATTTTCCAAAGGGGATACTGAATTTTATTTAAATAATGCGTCTGTGCTGTCAAATCAGTTGCATTTACAATCAATAGCAATATTTTCTACCTGCATGTTCGTTACTCCTTATTTTGTAGCGGGCACAATTCCATGGCATTACGCACTGGAATAGACCAGCGCGCTATCTTTACATTGTAGGATCTTTGCTGTAGACTTAGAGTTTGTGCCAGAAATGTATTGTCAACAAGTAAAACTCAGTTCTGTCTATCAAATTTTCTTTGACCAAAAACTTTGATATGCCTATGGTCATGATGACATCACAGCATAACCATACATGGACATATCCTTATCATATGTGGGTTTATCACAGTTTTTTTGTCAAAAGAATTGATAGTCTGGACATACTGTAATCTAACAGAAATTATGAAGAAGCATAGCTTGTTCTTTATTAAAAACAAATAATTTATACTGTACAGTTGCTTTGTAGTAAACATGCAAAAATCCACAAAATCAAGGACAGTGTGTACAGAAATTGTAAACAGTTAAAGTTGCATTCATTTTGGGCGCTTGGCTGAGATTTACGCTCTCTGAGTGCTTCTAGTTTTATATATTTTTTATCTAATCTGTAAGTTGCAGATTCCACACTGTTTGATGTGATTAAAAATAAATAATAATTAATAAATTGTTCTTTTCATATCTCTATGATGTTTTCAGTGGATGACACTTTAGAGGATCTCCTGACTGAATCTGGAGATGAGGAAGAGCAAGAGGCCATTGTAAATCAAGTGTTGGATGAAATCGGAATTGAGGTTTCTGGAAAGGTAAGGTTATCATTTTTAGCTCCAGCTAGGAGTTCTAGAACTACTAGTCTGATTAAGTAAATAAGCCAGTAAATTTACTTACTGTACCTTGCCTCTTAGCTGTTTGGGGATGTAGAGGCACCACTGATGAGCTGTTAACCTTCCTCCATTTGTCTCTGTTCTCCGCCATTCTCAGGGTCTTAGTGAGGGGTAATATATAATATATATATAATTTCCAGGGGCGTATCCAGGATTTGGCGGAGGGGGGTGCTCAACCTGGGTTGGATTCTGACAAAAAAAGCTTTTTTCCCCTATTTTTACCTCAATTTCTAGATTTTAGGTGTTTTTCGTCACATTTTAGCCCTTCTCCTCTGAAGGGGGGTGCTCGAGGTCCACATTTTCAAATTTCTTTCCTAATTTTTATGTTTTTTGCATCCGAAGAGGGGTGCTCAAGCACCTCAGCACCCCCCCCCCCCTAAATACGCCACTGATTTCGACCATTCCCTGATGTTGTCATCCCAGCATTTCTTTGGTCTTCCTCGTCTCCTCCCGCCTAGTACTGTTTTCTGCATGATGGTTTTTGCGAGTTCAGAAGATCAGACAACATGTAAATAATGGATGAAATTGGAATTGAGGTTTCTGAAAGGGTAAACCTGTAATCCTGTCGATCGCTAATTCTAAAATCTCTGATCTGAAACATTGTTTTGAATCGATATAAAAAAGTTAAAAATCAACGATAAAATTCAAATCACACTGGACTGCTAAATTTCCGCTATTTACTACGCTGTGCACGATGAAATTTTTATGCCTTTGTAACGAATTGAAATGGCCATAAAACAAATTTAAAAACATTTTCGATTACAATTTTGTATATATGTATTAGTAAATAATTGTAAAAAGTGAACAAAATGCATGTTTTATTTCTAGGTTCAAAACTTGTAAATTCTTGCTGCAGGCAATTGTGCCTTGCAAGCACCTTACGATCGTTAATAAAATCATTAAAGTTGAACTCAGTCAATCAGTTGATCCTAGTCATTTACTTTTTTGATGTCAAAATCACCGACAGTCAAAAGCAACCCCTGCTCCTGTCAATTGTTGAGAAAATCATCATTTTTGAGAATTAAAGATCGAAAACACCATTTCAAAACACAGTTTTTTGGATTAAGGATTGACAGGAAAACAGACTTAAGGTTAGCATTTTTAGCTCCAGCTAGGTCAAAAACTCCCTATCTGATGAAAGGTTTATTCCTTTGATAAAACTGATCCATCAACGAAATTTTAAATCCGACTATATTGTATTCAAATCTATAAATATAATACTGATCTGCCATATTTATGTTGTGTTATTATTCCAAATAAAAACAATGCAACATAAGAACAGAAAATTTATTTTTTGAGGGGAAAAATATAAAAAATGAAGCGGATGAATCTGTATTTGCGTTGCTTTCATAAGCAGTCTACATCTAAATGTGCGATTTGCATGCCGTGGCATGTATTTTAGAAATAATAAACAGGTAAATTTTAAAAGAAGTTAAAATTTTTGTGTGAATTTGGAAGATTTTGGAAGGATTGCGCTTTTAAGTAAGCAACTAAGTAATAGATATTTTTTTACGATGGACAGGATATTGAGAGTGCATGATTGTTTTAAAACAATGTTATTTTTTTTGTATAGTTTGAGAGGGAATATAATACTGTATAGCTACAAAACTGTTCCGCTTGAGATATGGCCTTTTTTGCTAAACAAACAACACATGACAACAGAGGGTGACATGGACACTGTTTAATAACCTGGGACTAAGTGTTGACGTTTGTCACCATCATGTTCAATTGTGTATTATGCATGTCAACTATAGTTGTGTCCCATGTGCTCAGTGCAGTGTCTTCCCAATTTTCCCAATTAAAAAATTTACACTAGTAAATTGTCCAAAAATGATATGACTTGTTAGGCATGGCTTTTGTATTGGTTTTTGTCCTACCCCAAATATCTACATAGCTGTAGGCCTCTATGAGCATTCCTGTATTCTTTGTAAACTAAAGAGTAAATGAGGGCAAAAAATATGATAATCAAAATTATATCATAATTATTTTTCAATAATTTTTAACTGATACATTTTGATTTTTACCAGTAAATTTGATGGCTAAAACCTTACTCCGGAGAACACTGCAGTGTTAAATAAATTGCTAAAATATATGATTTATTCTTCTTCCAGCTTGCCGAGGCTCCCTCAGCATACAAAGGATCACTGGCAGACAGTAACGCCGCAAAAGACGCTGAATTAGAAGCAAAATTGGCGAAGTTACTACAAGTCGATGATGATTGAATTAGCACACATAATTTAAATTTTTATATAAAAAAACCTTTCAATGTGATTGTGATCTTACGTTTTTAATATACAAATTATTTTAATGGAGGAGTTGATCCAGGATTGAAATTTGTGGGATGTCTGTAATTGTGTGCCATGTTGCATACACCAGATATATTCAGCAGACAAAAAATGTGAAGGTTGTTTGACCTGATTTGATGCAATTTGCCTCTAAGGCCGGGTACGCACTGCGTCGTGCAACAGTCGTACAACGGTCGCACAACTAAACCGTCGATCCCTGTGTGTGTGGTTTCCAGACACGATGACGGCCTTCTACTCATCGGTCAATGGTTTTTTTTTAGTGATTTCCCTGTTGAATCACTAAAAGACCGTTGGCCGACGAGTAGAAGACTATCATCGCGTCTGGAAACGACACACACAGGGAGCGACGGTTTAGTCGTGCAACCATCGTATGACCATCGAACGACACAGTGAGTGCGCTGCTTAAGGAGCAGTATTTAGCGGCCATTTTTTGTATTTAAGCTGACTAAAAATACTTTGTGTCGAGGTGAGTGGAAAGGAAGACCAATCTTTCAATAAGTGAAATCATTCTTTTCATTCAACAATAACTCCTTGATATAACACATCTAAATAGATCCTTGTTATTTTATTTTTTATGTAAAATAAAGTTTGGCACATTTCCTTCATTCAGATATTTCCACACAACTTGCAACAGGAAACAAATTTTGACAGCTCAATTTTAATTTTGCAATAATACAGAGTATGTAGTATACAGAACAGTTGATACATTTGTTCTGTAAAATTTAACATGAAAATGAAAGGTCAAATGTTCAAAGAGGTGTTTGTAGTATCACAAACTTTGGATGCTCAAATTTGTTGCAGAGGCAAACCAAATGAGGCATAAGTCGCAAATTCTAGTTTTCCACAATCGGCAGAAATTTAAAATGGTCCTTTTTTCAAATTTTATTTTAAGTTAAAAAATATACAGTTTATATATTCACCTTTCAAACTACCTTAATAATTTTCAGAAATTATGATAAAAAAATGTTTAAAAAATGCAATTTAAAATTACCTTGCTTAGTCAATGTATACAGTTGAACCTCCCGTAAGCGGACACCCTCGGGTCCGGGAAAAGTGTCCGCTTACGGGAGGTGTCCGCTTACAATAATTTCGGCGAATAGAGGGCCAAAGTTGTAAAATTATGTATACGTCCTTATGTCTCATATTTCAAGGCATTCTCAACAGAAATTGCCTCTTAACATCCTAGACAACGTATTTTATACTTTAGTATATATGTTTTTCATTTTTAAAATTGGTTCAGTAATATGATTTTCAACTAATACTGTATAAGGACGATTTTGTACAGAAATTTGTATACGTTGTACAGAAAAATCACTAAATTTTCCAGGATGTCCGCTTATGGGAGGCAAATTAACATACAAAAAATCTAAATTTTAAGACAAAAAGTATCCGCGTCCGCCTACGGGAGGTGTCAGCTTACGAGAGTTACCAAATGCATTGATTAGATAGGAAGAACAAACAGGTCTTTGAATTAGTGTCCGTTATGGGAGGTGTCCGCTTACGGGTGGTGTCCGCACAGGGAAGTTCAACTGTACTGATAATCAATTTTTTAATGCATTTTTCTCAAACTTACATCTTAATGTTTAAGCTTCGATTGTTCATAACTTCGCAAGGAAACATGGTATGAAACTGTTTTTTTTTTGCATGTTAAAGATAATAATGTGTAGTTTTATACTCTATGAAAACTCAATTTTCAATTTTCCAACTTATGCCTCATTTGGCTTGGCTCTGCCACATTTGTTAATCACTGTATTACTGTATTCACACATAAAAGTTTGGGCCTCTATGTGATGTCACTGAAAATTTGATTGGTTGATTTCGATGGACAGGGCCGTACCGAGGATTTCGGATGGGGAAGTGCGTTTGGGCGGAAATCCAGACCTAATTTACCATTTTCGAGTTGACAGGCAAAAAAAAATGTCGCGATATCATGCGCCCTCGACATGCTACCATTTCGGTCTTTTATATGTTGGTGTTTCATCTTTGTCACTGAAAAAGTGAACCTTTTGTCATTTGGGTGTGGGGGTGCATACGCACCCATCGTGCACCCCCCGGGTACGGGCCTGATGAATATGTAATGAAACCTTTAAAAAAATGCTAAATGGAATATGGAACTAAATCCTCACGATAGCCATGAAATGCAGGCCTCAACTTTGACCACAATCACCAAAGCAATGGCCTTCGTTGCCCTCCCAAGTGGCCAAGATTCCATTGAAAATCTGCGTTAGTTGAGGCCATTTTAGCCTTTTTACCATGTCATTAATAAATCATTTCATACAAAAAAATATAGATCAAATTGTGAAATAATAGCTAACTAATTGATCTGGTAGAATTCCCTAAGTAGTGATAAACTAGGCCTAGGTTAGAGGTAAGAAAGGAGTAGTTTTATATCCATTTTTAAATTTTAGCCAAATTGCCCTAAATTGTCTTGATGCCTTGCTGAATTATGTAAAAGCAGAGGACACAATGGCCTTGCCTCTAAAAGGCCAGAATTCGAGGTCTGGAAACGATATAAATTACCATTGACAAGTGATACAGCGTCCATCAATCAAATAACAATGATATATTTAGGTGTTTTATAATAATTTCCTTTTATGGACATGTCAGATGAGGGAAGGCCTGAAATTCATGTTATTCATTTATTATTATCATAGAATGCTCCTATGGGGTACAGTATTTGTGGCAGAGCCAAGCCAAATGAGACACAAGTCGCAAATACTAGTTTTTCAAAATAATAAATGGTCATTTTTTTCAAATTTTATTGTATTTCAAAAATATTACAGTTCATACATTAAACTTTCATACTACCTTGACAATTCTCAGATATATGATCAAAAAATGTTTAAAAAAAATTCAATTTAGAATGATCTTGCATAGTCAATGTATACTGATAAACAATTTTTGTATGCAGTTTTCTCAAAACGTACATTTTAAATGTTCGACCTTTGGTTGTTCATAACTTTGCAAGGAAACATCGTATGGACTAACTTTTTTTTGCATGTTAAAGATAATAGTGTGTAGTTTTATAATCCATAAAAAAAACTTATTATCGATTTTCCGACTTATGTCTCATTTGGCTTGGTTCTGCCACACTTTGGTCCTCCTAAATGCCACTTGCTACCACATGTTACCACTCCATACCACTCTCAATGAATTATAATACTACTTCTCAGGAAATTTTAATAAAATAATATATTTGAATGTAGTACTTATTTATCAATAAAAGAGTAGTTTATATACCAAAAATTGCTTAGAAAATGTTTGAAATATTGATGTCATGAATGTTGTAATTCAATATTTTGACATGTCGTCTTCAGGAATGAATAATTACCCCTAGTTTAGCTATTTTCCTGGCCAAATACGATATAAAAATAGTTTTCATCAATATAAATATGTTACTGATACAAATACTTTATTATTTTATTAAATAAAATGTTTGAATATGATTTTTATTCAGATTTTTTATTAATTAAAATCTTCTTTGGAGTGGTACTAATTCATTGTGTGTGATAGATTGTGCTGTTTAGCATTATGTGGATAGCAATCCATTTGAGGCATGTCATGGCAAAACCATCAAGCTTTCGCAAAATTGAAAAATGGAGTTAATATTGAAATCTTATTACACTTGTTGTAAGCTTTAAAATAATGGGTTAATTATCAAAATCGGACATCTATAACCAAATTTATATGGAACAAAATAGACAAAAAATTCCTTTGTATTTATTTATATTTCCTGTTTATGTTCTTATTCCTCAATACTGTAAAGTCCTGTGCGACAACTTAGTGGCTTTGCCTTACCCCATTTGTTACACTGTAATAAACAAACAGATGTAAACTAAATAATGTTTACATTTTCAACTCAGGATAGATAAAAAAAAATTATTTTATTTTATGTATAAATATATAATGTATCAATATTTTGTTGGTAGTATTAGATACAGTTGAACCTCTGGGGACCGGAAAAAGTGTCCGCTTACAGAAAGTGAATGCTTATGTATGTATGTATGTATGTATGTATGTAGTTTGATTTATATAGCGCCTTATACAATAGAGTCTCAAGGCACTGTGGACCAGATGTTACACATTCATATGACTTTCTACACCCCTAAGGGTCACGTCATGTCCTGCTGCCCGATACAGGCGCTCATTCATCTGTCCACTTGCTTATTTTAAAAAATTAAGTTATGACCATGACAATTGATGTAAAACTTTTGTTAAACAATTTTTAAATCGTGCGAGATGTATGGCCGGGCAGTTAAAGCAAGGGAACTGTGAAGCATACCAAAAGCAACAGCACAGTTTCATGGCCCGCTCACATCACACGGTGGTTCTGGTGGTAGAACAAGTCGTCTTTGATAAGGACTATAAACCGTAGGCCCAGTGTACACAAACTGCTGATGTGCACTTTAAAGAACCCAGTACATCTTTCGAGACGAGTAGGGGCTTACCCTGGAGTACAGGGGCATACACAATTGTTGTGGATGAAAGAACATGAGTATAATCCAGTACGTGCTGCATGACATGTCGTGACCCTTAGGGGAGTAGAAAGTCATAAGAATATGTAACATCTGGTCCACAGCACCATGAGCATCTTCCAGATGGATACTGCTGCATATATAAATAAAAAGGAGTGGCGTTGTAGCTTGGTGGTTACCATGCTTGCCTTCCAATCCCGAGGTCCTGGGTTCAAACCTGGCTGAACGCTAGGTTGGTTCCCACGACATAACAACACCACTCCCTAAGCCTCATAATGAGACTTGGTTTAGAAAGCATGGCGTAGTTCTCATCCTGTAAGTGGCGAGTTAACTTGCTGTTGGATGTGACACGAAATAAAAAAAAAAATAAAAAAATAAAAATAGTTTTCCGAACCTTATAGCCCATAGTACCGGAGCTTATTTCCAGTTTCTATATCGTTAAGCTGATGAGAGTGTGATACTTCTCCTGAATGAGACACTAGTCCATCTCGGGTTACTTCCCAGCGATTTGCTGGTACCCATTGATAGCTAGATAGACTGAAGTAATGTGAGTAAAGTGGGTTGCCCAGATGCACAAGCCAGTGGCTTGAGTGAGTCTCGAACTCCAAACCTTTCGATTGGGATTCTGAACCTCCACTGCACCAACTGCTCCCAAAATATATCCAACATATATAAATACTCACCAGTACTAATTATTAAATATACACATTTCTATGCTCAAGTTCTTAATTTTGATGTTACTTTGATATGAGTAAGTTAATATTAAAATTAATTTTAATACAATTTTTGGTCATTATTGTGACACTCTTTGGAAAATATCTCCCATATTGGAGTTAAAAAATGTTGGCATATAATAGAATTAGTGTAATGTTTCACACCTGCTTAAACCATTCACTGTCTTCATTGGTCTATAGACTAATGTGCAAGTGTCCTTGGATTTGCTTTAGGGTGAGGTGTTAATTTCGAATCTCACTTGGTTCAATGAGCTTTAGTTTTACAAAGGAAACAAAGATGTTACAGTGCCCTCTATTTTATTATATCAGTAAATAAATGAGTTACCAGGAAAAGAGCTGGTAGTAACCCTCTATAAATTAATAATAATTGTGTTTAGAACTCATAAATAATGCGTGAAACATCTTTTCATCATTCACAAATAACAAGAACATATGAGTTTTAAAAGTAAATTTATATTGTTTATATTGGCCGTGTAGTAATCTTTTTAGTTGGTAAATTTTTGTACATAAGTAAGAGTGTTAATTATTTTATTAAATGAATTTAGAGTTAAAAAGTAATCAACAGTCTAGTGTTCGTAAAATCGTATGGCTGTGCTTTTCACATTTTGATTCACTTAATTTCTAGATTTTGTTATGGTATGTATATAGTTCGGTTATGAAAAGTAAGGGCCTAAAACGTCCTTAAATGTCCTTTTGTTGCCATTTCCGACCTACCCAACAATCACGAAAATGCATTAAGTTTCCTGAAATTTATGAATTCAGGAAAAACAATTACAGAAAATGCTGTAGCCTGCTAAGGAAAAAAAACCAACCAGATGTTTTAAAAAAAATTGTGTTTGTGCAACACATAGTATATGTATTCCATTAGATGTACATACCAACTGGAAAGTTTTGTCATGTCTTACCATAATTGATAATTGGATTAGTTTCCACTTGATTGCTTAGCTGTACAATATATTCCTATCCTTTATAAACATTTATTGCGATAAACGAGTGAGGTGATTATCTCAAAATTACCCTAAATTTCTTTGAAAATGTAGAGTAAAAATTGATCAAACCCTCCAATGGGAATGTACGCATAATGTTATTTACAATATATGGCAAAAAATTAAAAAAAAAAAAAATTAAAAAAATATGAAAATTTTGTTGGATTTCTGGAATTCCATTTCTGTGATTATTAGAGGTGTGAACCAGTGTCATGCGGATAGCCTAGCTCCCTATTTGTGCTTTGGTCAATAAGCGCCCTCCCCAAGTAGGCCTAAGTTCCCCGAAAGGTGACCCATCTTAAGCGCTCTATTTGTTTCTCTTTCCTAGTGTGAATCACTGTCTCACTCTAAGCAAATGCTGTTGTGTCTTTTATCCTATGTATAATAATTATACATCTTTACACTTTTGGTCAGTCTCATCTTAACCCAGTCCCTTGATTTCCACAAAAGTTTATATAGTATAAGCCAGTCAATTGTACACAATAGGCCTATTTTTGGTATTTTACATTTTATTTATATCTTGAATAGAACTGCCGGATTTGGGGTTGTATTTCTTGTTGCTATTTTTATTATAATCTGTAATAAATATAAATAAGTACTGTATTGGTTTTTGTTAATATTTTGTTTTAGTACAGTAAATGCTGAGTTTATGATATCAATAAAAAGTATAGGTTTAGAACGAAATAAAATTTGATGGGGCAGATCTATCGCTGTACTATTGTTAAATTTTTTAAACAAATTCACATTCACATTCACAAATTTTCATCTATATTTTTATTTTGAATATACAGATGTGTTCTGGGAAAAGAATATCAAATTAAGGACACATTTGAAGCTATTTGTTTTGTTGGCTCACTAATTTATATTCACTAATAAAACATTTTTGTATAAAATAAAACTACTGTATCGTATTGCGCAAATATACACTATTACCGAGAATAAAAAGAAAAGCTTCTTGCAATAATAGGTTATAAATGCAGTGTAATATAAAGATATAACATTAATAAGAACAAAATAAATTTAAGTTCTTTTTATTGACAAAAAAGTTTACTCACCAACTCGTGATATTGGGCTCAACCATTTTATTGAATTATCTGGCAACGTGTGTGAATAATAGAAAAATCTCGGAAAATTGTGTACGAAGTTTCCTGCTGTTGTGATGGATTTTATGGAGCTTATAATCTAGTTTCTTCAAATGTATTGTGTAGGATAACAAATATTATTTCCAGGTAATGTACCGATTTAGTTACATTGTGTTTTTTTAAGTTTCTAAGTAACAGGACTTATTGAGGTAGGCCTAGGCTAGGCTAGGCCCAGCAGTCTTTTCGACGAACAACAACATTGCAAGCGAGAAAGACTGATTCCTGTGCTTGTTTTCGTGTTTGTTGATTCGGTGTATGCCTAGCCTAGAGCCTAAAGTACGGATCCATAATCCATCCTATCAAAATATAAAAGTCATCCATATAACATAGAATAAAACGACAGTTCAAACGGGCCTAGGGCCTAGCCCTGTTCCAGTGTGATTACAATTGTAGGCCTAGGCCTAGTAGATGAAAATAGCTGTTTCCTTATTTTTTAATTTTATTTATTTTTTTATTTATTTACGGAAGTAAAATATTGGTGTATTCTTAAATAAAAAAGGAAGTGGATATCTATTTATTATTATTACATGCCAACACTCCCATTTTGGCCGGGAGACTCCTTTTTTTTCGACCTGGCTCCCAGCCAATTTTCTTTCTCAGGATTTTCCTTTACAAATTCTCCTGTTTTGCTAATGAAGTCAATCACTATTTTAAGGAACTCTAAATTGTATCACTGGAACTGGGCTTAAATTTTGAATGAACCTCCTGCCAACTTGCTATGCCCCCACACACACCCAAATAAACACAGAAATTGATCGGATAAATATTT
>JAOTQE010088984.1:0-14909 GCA_025631205.1 Nesometra sesokonis
GATTCCGCAATTATTCGTCCCGGAACGCACAATTGCGGGACCATTCCGCAATTGTGTTGGCAGTGTAAAAGGGGTATAAATCTAAACCAAGGCGAACCAGGTGTTTGTCACATGCAAAAACGGTGCTTATTGTGAAGAGAATAGCCCGGACGACACCCGTGCGGATACCATCTAGAGCCTGGTACCTTAGGAATGGAAAATTACCAAAGAAATCGTTTTGTTTTTCTATCCAAGAATAAAACTAAAAGCGAAAGAAGGCAACTAATCATGCTTATTATTTTAGAAAAAATAAACAGGTAGATTTTCAAGGAAATTTGATTTTGGAAGGAATGCACTTTTAACACAGTGGGAATGATTTCTGACCTGAGATTAAATTGAAGTGCAGGTTCTGAAACAATTTTTAATTTCCAAAAACCACATAAATATTATATTTCAAAATTAAATTTTGCAATGAGGTACAAGAAACAAAATTTCTATCTGTCACAGAAAAACATTCACTTCTTACCTATCAGACAGTTGTTATAGAACTCCTTTAGCTGTAACTAAAAACTGTATAAATTAGTAAATTCATAAATGAATCTTTTATAGGTGATAAATCTGAAGTAATTGACATTGATAATCCAGATTATTCCAAATATCCTTTGTTTAAAAATGTTACGCGGTATGAGTGTCAGCTTAATCCAGGCGATATTCTTTTTATACCAGGTAAGACTCAAATAATTCACAAAAATATCATTGTTGTATTTGTTTTTTTTATTATTGCAGTATTTATTGATTGTACATCTAACAGTGTAACAATGCTAATAACACACTGAAAATACAGAATTCATACCTACCAACCCTACCGATTTAAGACGTAGGCTACCGTTTTGTGTTCACTTGCCTTCCGCCTACCAGTTTAGCAAGCCGCTGTTCCTACCACTGTTACAAGAAAACAAATGTTATTGGAAATTTGCAACAAAATGCACATTGCATTCTTCTCAAAATAAAATGATTCCTGGCTGACTACGTTACTTGTATCAAACTGGCAGGTATATAAACAGTGCCATCACTCTTTTTTTTCATATTTAGATGTAATATGACCTGTTAATGGCCATTCTTTTTATTTTTACCCCCCCCCCCCCCTAAAAAAAATGGAACCAAAAAATAGTTTATTATAGGATACAATAATAGGATGTAATAAATGTATTTGTAGCCTGGCTATAGAGACCCCAAAATGTGAAACCAGGGTATGCTGGTACAAATAACATTTTTTTGGGTCAAAATTAAAAACTCAAGTCCCCCTTACTCACAATATTGGTTCTGCCCTTGTGCACTTGTCTCTTCTCTACTTCATTTTTCACACTACACATAATTATTTAGTTTAATACGTAAATCCAACAATTGTGGCAGAGCCAAGCAAAATGATACATAAGTAGAAAACTTTAAAATTGAGATATTTATAAATTATGAAACTACACATTAAAATGCAACAAAAATCAGTTTCAAATGATGTTTCCTTGCAAAGTTATCAACAATCAAATTTGAACATTCAGAATGTCAGTTTTGATAAAATTGAACTTCAAAATTGTTTATCAGTATACATTAACTAAGCAGGGTCATTTTCATTTTTTGAACATTTTTTGATGAAATATATGAAAAATTGTTATATGTAGTATTAAGGTATATGTTTAAACTGTGTCTTTTTGGAATAAAATAAAAGTTGAAAAATTCACAATTCTTTTAAATTTTTGCCTATTTTGGAAAACTAGCTTTGCGACTTATGTCTCATTTGATTTGGCTCTGCCAAATTTAATTTGCCTTAACAGTTTTTCTTGCTACTGCTCAGATATATATATATATATATTATTTAATTAACAAGAATGCTACTTTTTGCAGCTTTATGGTTTCACAATGTTACAAGTTTGGACTTTGGAGTTGCAGTCAATGTGTTTTGGCGTCATTTAGATGCCTCAGCATATGATCATAAAGATGTCTATGGAAACAAAGATCCATTAGCAGCAATGAGAGCAATGCAGATTGTTGACAGAGCCATCAGTGCTCTGCAGGAACTACCAGATGGCTATAGAGACTTTTATGCACGTAGAATAATTTCAAGAATTCAATCAAAGACATTCAATAACACTTGACAACAGTTTGTTTAATACTTTTTTGTTGTTGATGCATTTTATTCACTTTCTGAATGATTCGGCTCATGAGCCAGAGATAAAAATTTACAGTGCAAGTAAATTACAATGCGGATTAATTAGAAATGAAACAATTATCCAGTCAACATCCCGGTTTTTGACATTTAATTGCATACAGCAACTTTTCAACCCTGATGATGTTGGAGCGGACACTCATGTCCACCGTGATCCATGGGCAAACAAGGTATTGATGTCTTGTGAGGCCTGATGACCAGCTGTTTAATACTAGTATGGTATATAACAACTACTGTTGACAATAGGTTTTATTTCAAGAACCCTTGAAATTAATGTACTGAAACAGCTTAAAATCATCAGAGAGTATTTTATTCAAGCAATAATGACCACAATCTACTGGAGTGATGATCATGGTAAAAGCTGATGATGATTGGTGCAGACGAAATTAATTGACTGGCTTTGGTAAAATGATGATGGTGATTATTTTGATGGTGGTTTCAAGTGTGCGGACACATCTTTGTGAGTGGACATGTTAGGATAACTTCAATTATAGAGGGCATTAGTACCAAAGAGCCAGCCATATCCCCAGCCTCTTAAAAGCAATTAAAGTAAGCATTTACTATAAATCATGGCTAATGACAAAGAAGAAAATCATTAACTTGAAAACAGTGTGTGAGTGCTATGTACCAGATAGTAAGTTTCTTATAAATTCTTACTACTGTAATAGATTTTAAATTTCATGCACTGATACTTTATTTTCTTTGCAATTCTGCTGTTACCAGTAATCAAATATTTCCGTCTTACCTTGGCAGACGTTACAGCTACAACATAATGACCTCTGTCATGTTCATCTTTAGTTATTAAGTACGGCGAAATTTGATGATTTTAGGAAGTAAAACTGAGTGACCCATGTCGTAGCTAGTAACATAACTGGGAATTCCTCCCACATATATGATTGAATCGTCAACATATGTGCTTAACTTGGCAAACTTACTTCAGTTATGATCATTGTGCATTGGCGTCTGTGCTTCAAATATCCAATAATCTTCTGCCATCTTTATCTCTTCTACTGAAAGCGTTCCAGAATTAACCAAACACTTTGCTTTTAAGTTGGATATAAAGCAAAACATAGGCAGTCACTCTAATTAATATCATCTAGCTGGAATATGTGTTGTAGTCAATTGCAGTTTCATCTTCTTGGGTACCACTACAGGAACTGATTTCTTTTTTCTTTCAGCATTGACTTCATCTAGATTTGATTTTGGAATAGATTGTGGCCACTGGTTTTGAGGAATTCTGAGAAAACTTTGTCCTTCTTTCCACTATGTTTTTAGATCATTTACACAAATACCTAGATATTTCGTCAGCAATATTGCTTTCGCCTAGAATGTGCCGCCAGTCTACGGGATATGTCAAACTTTGAAATTCTGATACACGATTTGCAACGAAGGGTTTATATAGTCTGGATTGGCCTCTAATCCATGTTAGAGTAATAACACTATCAGACAGAAAGGTTACTCCTGAAATTTGAGCTGCCATCTCCTCCTTTAATGTTGCGTGCAATTCAGCAGCTAAAACAGCACCTTGAAGTTCCAATCTTGGAATTGTTGTATACTTTAAGGGGGCTACTCTTGATTTTGGTGCGGCAAATCTCACCTCAACAGATCCATCTGTTGCTTCATTTCGTACATATTCTACTTTTCCGAAGGTTTCTTTTGATACCTCGCAAAACAATACCATTTCTGTTGAGTACAAAGCTTTTGAAATTAAACATCTTGGGAATGACATGCCATCAAGTTCCTGGACTTCTGTGAAAAAAGTTTCTCCATTCTGCCTTCTTTTCTGGTGTATAGTCTACCTTTTGCTTATCTGAATCTTCAGCTATCATTATTGTTTTTTTTGCCCTGCTGCTCTCTTAATTTCTCATTTGATGTCCATTCTTTACTTTAACGTGGAGCCACATTTATCTAGGACGTCGTCTATGCATTTGGCCATAACTTAAACCCGCTGTGCCAACCCTAACCCGCCGTGTCCAAAATCAGGTTGTTTCTGTGCATGCATTAGAACTTTGCGTTTCAACTTAATAGTGTTTGTTAACAGGAAACGCGATGATGTGTTAACTGATAGCACAACGGACAGCATCCCATTGTGCAAGTCGATGATAATCTGTCTCATCATGATGATGGCCGGGCTTTCAGATATAGGTTTCTTTTATTTGCAAACACCTTCTCACATTTATCACACTTATACTGATAAGAATGTTCCTTTGCATGATGGCTCTTTAGAGCTAACTTGTTTAAAAAAAAATCACAGCAGAGTGAGCATTTGCTTAGACCACATTCTTTTTCATGCTCCTTTCTCCATTTTTTTGTCTTCATCACTTTTCCACATTTACTACACTGAAATTGAACTATTCCTGTGTCAATATCTTCCCTTCTGGTTTGAGCTTGGTTTGAACTTGTTTTTTCCACTCCTGATGAAGAGAAACTAAAATTAGCTGCTAAGAATATGCAAGTGTTCTATAATGAAGATTAGAAATGGCAAATTATCATTTACATTGTAATTTCCAATGAAAACTACTATTTAACTATATACTGTAGTTCAATTTTAAAGACTTGTACTGTAATTGACATTATAACTTATACACAGCTTTTCCTCTCAACAAATACTATCCAAAACTTTAAATTGTGTGATAAAAATGTCTCCAGTGGATTAGAACCTACGATCATTCGCTTTTTTCAAGACGAGTGTCCTAACAATTAGACCTCAGAGGCTTCATGGATACAACGTGTAGCGTACACAGCTCTCAAAAGAAATTTTCTAGTGTATGTATATTCATTGAATTTTTTATACTAAAAATATAGTACGGTATGATTTTATATGGATAACCCGTTGCTATTGAAGTAGAATGTTTAAAAACATCACATGATTTCCACAATCGGAGATGATAACAGAATAAACAAAGGATGAGGTTTTCCTCCATGGGATGAGTAATGAAAATCTTACAGACGGGTAGTTTCAGATTTCAAGTAGGTAGGCCTATACCGCAACATCTTCAACAAAATTACCTCCCTTTCTTCTCCTCCCAATTGTCTCCACATTCTTGAAGCCACTGGTGACATTTTTTCAATATTTTTTTAATTGTGTCTGTACAGAAGGCTGTAATACAAATTTAAACTAAAATTTGAAAAGCTATCTGACAGTAGTTGATGACCACTTACTTACCTAGGCCTACGCCTAAATCATGATTCCATAATGCCGCGAACATCATGGTTTTGAAGTTGGATAGGCTCCTACAGTAAAAAAAACATAAAATAATTACTTACGTGTACGCATTTGAAAAATTCATTCCATCCTGTTGGTTTCCTAATCGATTTTTTATTTTCACCAGATAACTCCACTTGAAACTTTGAAATTTTCAACAATAATATAGCCCTATTTAACAGAACGTCGCACATTCCAAACTAAATTAGTACTACAGTATTGTACCTGCCTGATCGTTGCGTTTCTTGATAAAAACACTATTGAGATGAAACGCAAAGTACTAGCGCATGCGCAGAAACAACCTGAATTTGGGCACGGCAGGTTAGGGTTGGCACGGTGGGTTTACGTTATGGCCAAATGTGTCGTCTATGTCATGAGTTAGACGGCTTCATTTTACTATTTTGGTCGATGAACAAATGTCATCCATTAACGTGCCGCCTCTGCATGTTTATCTGCTCATGCATCTGCAGTCTTCTAAGGGCTGTAAGTGCCATAGCGGGAGCAGGCATATCTCCAAAAGTCACAACTTCTTTTATATAAACATCTGGTTCCCGCCTTTCATAGTTTCTCCATAGGAATCTGTGAATATGTTTTTTTCGGCTTCTGGAATTCTTACTTGGTGATAAATTTTCGCTATATCAGCTGACACAGCAACAGGATTGTCTAAACCTCAGAAGTACACCAGATTATTGAGAAGATCTGAACCTTTATGCCAATAGTCATTTAGTCTATGTCCATTGAAACTTGCTGATGAATTGAACATTATACAGACTGGTGTGCTTTTCTTTTCGTGTCTGATTACTGGATGGTGAGATATGTAATGTACAGGACCATTGTAGTCGGTTATTTCTTGCCTTGGTAATCGTCTTGAAAATCCATTTGCTTCCATCTGCTGCATTTGTTCATCATAAAGTCTTGCATTTTTTGGATCCTTTTGTAGTCTACTTTCTATAGACATCAGCTTTGCCATGACCTGTTTTTTGTCATCTGGTAGTTCACTTGGGTCCCTTTTCCACGGATGTGTAACCTTCTATCTTCCGTTCATTTTAGTGCATGAAGCTTTCATTTCGTTGTACTGTTTTCGATCATTAGGTGATAACATATGTTGATCAACTTCATTGCATACATAGCTAGGCAATCTTACATCCATAGCTTCTGCTAACTTCATAATTATTACAGAGTGATTTTGAAGAATGTGGCTACTATCAGATCCAAAGATCCATCCTAAAGATGCATGTTAAATTACATACCCATCAATTTTTTTTCATCTTCTCTGTGTGCATATAGCCATAATTGACACCGATAAGTACATATACAGCACCGCTACCTCAATGGAGTTTTCGTCCGATGGTGTTTTCTGCTTTCTGTTTAAGTGTTTCATTTATTTTATTTACTGTTGTTATTTCAGGTATACCAGTTGCCACCAGGTTATGCTCTCGAGTACCATCATATGACTTAAGTTTTGTCTTATAGGCTTTGGTCTGGTGCATCTTCGTTTCACCTCCTAAAGTAGAAATCTCGACACTAATTGGTTCGCTTGGAAATCCACAGGACTGGGCCACGTCATCTCGAATTAAAGTTATGCTGGCGCATGAGTCAACTACTACGTTACCATTTGTCTCACCTATATTCGCAGTACTCATTGGAAGTACATCAGCATTGTTGTTTCTTGTGCATATTTACTTGTTCAGGTCTGTAAGCCGGTTTCACAATGTAAGGAAGATGATGATGACGAAATAGATTACAGTGTGGGCATTTCTTCTTTCAGTTGCCCGTTGTCATATTATTTTCTTTAGCAGCTCGTTTCAAATATCCAAAACAAACATAATTTTGCCAGTATCAAATTAGAACATTGATCTGGCCAGTTTCGCTCTAGTTGTCTGTAAGATGTATTGTTCCTTAACTGAGTGGTGCAGTACTATTTTGATTGTAGCAGTTGCTTGTTACCTTGTCTTTATGTCTTCTTGGAGGAAAGTTATCAATCCTTCTAGCGAGGCTTCTTTGCTAGTCTGTTGAAGTTGACTAGCATATACCTTGCGGTCATCTTTCGTCATCTTTTTGATTACAACTAACATGTGGTCGATGTTCATGCCATTCTCTTTGCCGACTTGTTTCAGTATGTTGTAGCATTTTCTTATCAGATGAGGAAATTTACAAAATCTACCATCTTCATCCTCTGCCAGAGCTCTAAATTTACACAAGTCTTGGAATATGGTATTTACATCTGAAAAACGATTGAGATATCAATCCATTGGATTTATATATTCAATCTTGAAAATATTGCAGAATAAAGATTATCGTTCAAAAGATTTTTTTTTTCAATCTTTTATAGATAGATATAGATTGATATTTTCAACCGAGCTACTATCTTTTGAATCTGTATCCCTATAAACTTTTTTTTAATTTGTCATTCCTTTCTATTTCAACACAAAAACAATGTTAAGCTCTGTCAGTCAAAATCATAGGTGAATAGTTCACCAAAAGAACATAATGAAATTTGCAACTTCTCTTCATTTTTTTTTCAGCTCCAATGGTTCTTACAATCGGGCTACCATCTTTTAGTCTGTATCTCTATAAACTTTTATTTTTTTTCTCATTTCTCTCTATTTCAACTTAGTAAACACAAAGCAATATTAAGTTTATCAGTCATAGCTGCTCCAACTGCAGCTCCTACAGCTCTGACAAGTGCACTATTGACTTTGGGATAACCCCAAAAATCATGGAATCTATGAATTGCCAAAAACTGAAAATCGTAGGTAAATAGACCACCAAAAACACAATGAAATTTGTACATTCTGCCAATTGCCTGAACTATTTCAGTTCCCCCAGACAATACGGCCAATAACCAGAAAAAAAAAATGATGGGGTTTTTGTTTGGTCCAAGCGTTAAAATGAATGACTGCCTGTATTGATCTTCTTTTTCTTTTGCTGTTGCTTCAACACCTGTTCCTTTTTGTGGAAACAGAAAATGACTTGATTAAGCTAAAAAATCTAAACAACATTTGTAAATTTTTCTCTGAAATTGCTTATGCGTAGTGAAATGTTTGCACAACTCGCATATTAATTGCTACTAAATAGTGTCAATTATATAGTAGTATTCGTCACTTTAGTGGACTAAAAATGCTGCCTACTTGTAAAAAAAATATTCGCCAAACAAAAAATTAAACACTTAAATTAATAACTATTGTTAGAATTCATATTATAGAATCAGAATCTTCTTCTAACAGTAGGACTGTATCAATTGATGTCATGCTTGAATTTAGACTACTGGATGTGTTCTAATAAATGCATAATCGCGTTTACAAGAAATCATTTAGTACATCAAATATTGCGAAACCAGTGAATAATAGTGGAATCTATACAAAGTACTGATTATTACAAATCACTATGAATTTTCATAACAAGAATGTAAATGAGCACTCTGACTTTAACAAGAATCGAGGACAGGAGTACGATAAGTGTTCTGTGTACTACATACTTTTATTAGAAAACAATTTTAAATGACAAATCACAGCAGAATTATTTATTTTTTCTAACACTGTAAATCATTGATTAAGCGCAGCTCTTGGATAAGCTCGTTCCAAGGAGTCACAAAATATATGTAATTGATAACTCGCATCAGGCAATTCAACGTATTGTCTTGGAAGGTTGATTTGGTCAACGCAGCTTAATACACCTTCCCATTTATTCTAGACGCTAAGGAGAGTACTATCAGTTATCATTGTGTCCCAATTAATGTTCTTTACACCCCATAAATCTTGTACTAAAACCTTTTCCCGAATAAGGTATGGGACCAATGGGGGGTCATACTGCCGTGCCATTGTTCGATAAATGTATCGGAGGGTCACCTCGTCTTGATGACTGTGGTTCTGACGGTACGTCAGTGTATCAGATTCTGTGTTCCACCGCATCTCCAGCATCAGTTCTGCTTCGTTAAGGTCTTGATTTAACTCAAGTGTCCGATTGAATGAGAGTGCTTCTTCAGGCAAGTCCTTTAAGACGTCTGCATTATTACTTGTCCGCTGTCTAATGTTAAAGCCAGCTGCACTAAGCACAGTTCTGATATCGTGCACTAACGCCTTTGCTTCTAAGACTGACTTCACGCTATCAAGACAATTGTCCACGTAGAATGCCTCCATCACAGATCTTTTCACCTCTGGATATTGTGTGCCATGTTCTAGGGCTAACTTCTGGAGGGGATAGGTAGCACAGCACGAGCTGCAAGTAGATCCGAATAACAGAGATAGCCATTGGTATATGGTAGGTTGTTTGGTGTGATCACAGTCTCTCCAAATAAAACGAAACAATGGTTGATCTTCTGGTTTTATGCGCACCTGATGGAACATGGCTTTAATATCTCCTGATATCGCAATCTGGTGTTGTCGAAACCTTAATATTACCCCAAGAAGTGATGAACCTAATTTGGGCCCGGGTAACAGGTGCTTATTAAGATTTAGGCCTTGAAATTCGTGAGAACAGTTGAACACCAATCACTGTTTACCTTTCTGTTCAATAACATAGTGTGGTACGAACCAGAATTCTTCGGATTTTAGCATTTCGTCAGTTCCAATTATCTTTACTATTTTATCATCAACCAGCTTCTGAATTAATTCGTTATGTTTCTGCCCCTTTTCTGGTTACTGACTGTAGCTTCTCTCTATTCTTTTCATGTGTGGAACCATAGGTTCGATATCGACTTTAAATTTAATATCACTGTTATCTCGTAGCACTGGGACTTCATAACGTTTTATGCCGTCAGTTTGAATCAGTTTAGTGATCTGGCTTAACTTGTTGATCATCATTTGGTCGAGTCGAGTTCGAGTTGCAGTCTTGTTGGGGGGGAAGCTCTTCTACTTGCCAGAGTCTTTTAACATCCGACTTTAATTGTGCTGACTCATAGTTAAGTTGGATACTGTGATAGGTCGTTCCTTTAATGAAGATGGTACTGGTTCTGCAGTGTCCATCCGAACACTGTATGCACTACTGCTGGAGAATTGTCAAGCTGTATCATAGGATTTTGGTGTTTTTAGTAGGTGGACGTTATCTGCTCCAATCATGATCAAAGGACGAGCATCATTTACGACTAGTAAAGGTACATCTCGGAGATGGTCGTAGATTTGTGTGACATCTTGTATGG
Organism: Nesometra sesokonis; assembly: GCA_025631205.1. Lineage (NCBI taxonomy): Eukaryota > Metazoa > Echinodermata > Crinoidea > Comatulida > Antedonidae > Nesometra > Nesometra sesokonis. The sequence continues at coordinate 10,543 of JAOTQE010088984.1, forward strand.
GGTAGGCGTGCTAAATTTCCATTTCACTCCATGAGTCACTCCAAACTCTTGTAAGCTCTTACAGGCTCCAACAATTTGAGAACCTTTATCTGAAAACATCTCACTCGGGTAACCTCTGACAGATTTAAACCTTCTGAACACTTTTAGGAATGCATCAGTGCTGTAATCGGTAGCAAGATCCAGATAGACAGCTCTTGTTACCAAGCAGTCAAACATTACGCCGTAAGTCTTTCCACGTGCCCTCTTTTGAACTTCTCCTCTGATACTAAATGGACCAAACAAATCACAGCCAACGTAAGTCCAAGGCGGAGAAGGATTTATTCTGTGGGGGTAATGTTGCCATTTGTTGATTCTCTGTCTATCTCTCGAATCTCCCACAAGGTACACATCTGTTGCGGATGTCCTTCACCAATTTCCTCAGCCGGATAACCCAATACTTTGATATGATTTTTGACATTTTCGTGTCAACTCCACAATGACCTCGAGCGTGCACTTGCTCCGCAATTAATCTTGTAAACTTATGGTTGTAAGGTAATAAAGGTACCATCCCTTGGTTATAACTGTAGTAATCTTTAATCCTGTCTCCCACTACTATTACTCCATCTTCTCATCTCTTCGGTCCAAGTCGAACATAATCTTTATCCAAACTAGAATCCGTCATTAGACTCTGTGACTCCTTAACCCAAAACATTTCTGCTAACTTAACATCTGTTACAGTCACTCTGGATATTACAGATCTAAAACTCCTCTGCTTACAGATTACCTTGACTAATGCAGTTACCTTCAACAACACTCCAAGCTTGCTAAATCTCTATTTTAATGTCTATTGGACATCTATTTTTTTCTCTAACATCTGCCGCAAGGACAACTCCAACCCTTTCTTGAAGCATTGTGCTTGTGCATGTCTGAGAGATTTGCCATTCATTTAAAGGTAGTTTCATAAAATCTGGACCGTTTTGCCATGCTCCTCTAGATATGCCATCAGCAATGTTATTACCACCTGCTATCCAGAACCAGTCTGCTGTATCAGTGGCTTGTTGTATCTCTCCAATACGAGTTCCAACAAAGGTCCTAAACCCGTAACTCTGTTTGTGTATCATTGCACGCACAATTTCACTGTCCACTATAAAGGATTCTTTGAAATGTCATTCCGCTTTCATTCACAATTGTTTTGCCAGCCTGGTACTCAAAACTGCGGCAGCCAACTCCAGTCTAACAATGCTTGTAATTCTAATGGAGGCCACTCTACTTTTAGCTGCTATTAATCTTGCTTTATGTCCATTCGCTAGTGGATATGCTGCGTACGCCACCGTTCCAAGTGCTTCTTGCGAGGCGTCAGAGAACATAACCAACAGTGGGTTTTCTTGTACATCTGTTTGTGGTTTTATGCTTCTAGGCACCCTGATCTCGCTACAAGCGTTGATATCCATAAAAAACTTATTCCATTTAGCAGTGTCTGTCTTCCCCAGTGGCGTATCCCATTCCAATTCTTGACCCTATAACTTAGGAGAATTTTGGCTCTAACGGTTACCGGAGAAAGAAATCCAAGCGGATCGAAAACAGAATTCGTCATGCTTAGGCATCTTCTTTTTGTCAAATCGACATTTGATGAACCTTTCTGGACCTCACAAGGTACTCCAAGATATCTGTGTGGGGGTTTCACAACAAACCCAAAACCTTGTGCTCATCTGCTGCGTCTGTAGTCGAGATAATCCACTTTTTAATCCTGAAACTTCCCTTTGCCAATACACTATCAATTTGTCTAGATCGGGCGATTGCTTCATCAACATCTGTGTGACTATTTACAATATCATCCCTATAAACATTCCTTTTCAGTGCATGAACCGCTTCTGGATACTCTTGTGCACTCATATCAGCCGTCTAATGTAGAGCGGCGATAGCTCTTGTCGCTGCAGGTCTGTCACTAAAATTGACTGCGGTCACACAGTAAGTTTCCATAGGCTTTTCGATGTTTTTAGGTTCTTCCATAAGAACCTGTGGCACTGTTGGTCAAGCTGTCTGATACCCACGCTGTGGTACATTTTTCTTATGTCTCACACGAGAGCCACTTTCTCCCTCCTAAACCTCAATAACACACTCCAATCAAGTTGTTGTTCAAGTCGGGGCCCTTTGCCCAGTAGTAATTCAGACAATGGCCCTTATAATTTGCACTACTGTTAAAAACAATACGGAAAGGTGTACTTTCACTGTCAGCTTTGATCATGCCGTGATGTGTAATGTAATGCACCGGGCCACAGTATTTACTCATCTCTGTTGCTGTCACTTCTCTTGCAACTCCTCTATTTATTATATCTTGAACCTGTTCTTTGTAACTTTCTGCTTCATTAACATCTCTGATTAGTCGTTTTTCCACTGCTTTAAGTTTAGCCTCTGCCACTGACCTTTTGTCTGGTAATGCGTTTGGATATTTCACCCATGGGTACTTGGCAAACCACCTACCACCTTCATAAGTCATACCATTTTCTATTTGGCAGAGTTCCCTCTCCTCTTTCAAAGTGTACTCTTTAGCACCTATGGGGCACTTTCCGCATTTGCATACACCACACTTTGGGTTACAACTGACACCCAAACTTTCTATCTCTAAAAACTGACTCATCTCCGGTTGCATACGATTTGAGTAAGATGTATTCCCATCAAAGTTTCTTCAATACTGCGCCCCCCCCCCCCATGACAAAAGGGCATAACTGACAATTTGTTAGTTTTGAGATATTCAGTAAAGCATGTTTTTTGTTTAGCCCTCTTTTGTGGTTAATCCTTTTATTCAAGTGTTAGTGTATTTTTATGTACAAATGACAAGCTTTTCAGTATATAACAATTATTAAAAAAAAAATAATAATAATTTTGCGTTCAAAATGCTAGTTATGCACTTTTGTCATGGGCTTTTTGAATGAGACGATGCCATGAAACTTTGACAAAATGATAAAACTTTACAAAGTTTTCACAAAGTAACTCATATTTGTTATTTTATTATTAAAAATCAATACATACTATTGCAACACTGCACACTAGACATTTAATAATCATAAATATAAAAAATAAAATTATTTAAAATGTTATTAAAAACCACAAGATAACGACATAAAGTAAGTTTTACATTGTTAATATTGCATTTCTAAATATACCTAAAAAGTCTTTAACTTTCATAACATTTTTAAAATATTATATTTTAAATATACAGTAGTATACAGTTTCATCTGATATTTACATGGGCATATTCTTAAACTAAAAATTCTCATATCACTAAATAAAAATATTGTATTTCAGTTGAACCTATTCCTGATTTGCTGATAATCGTAACAATTAAAACAAAATAAAATTATTTAAAATGTTATTGACATGAATTGTATTGTAAGATATTTATATTTATATTAATAAATAAAAATATAAATTATTGTTAATTACAAAAATATAAGATTGTACAGTGTAATATTACATGAATCTTAATAAAATTGTACAGGGTAATATTACATGTATCTTATCTTAAAAATTTTATTATTATATTTTTTATATTGTTAGTATTGCTTTCAAAATATACCCAAAACTCTTTCTTGTTAACTTTCATCAATGATCAATCATTATATACATCTCTTGCATCTCATTTAAAGCTATTCCAGATTGCTGATTAGGTCGGTGGATTTTTCGTTACATACAAGGTTCTGCCAGAATATTCTGCGGTTCATTGGCATAAGTGGACAGAGTTTATTAATTATATCGTCTTTCATGTTTTTTTTAATTCCTCGTGCTGTGGTGCGACATTTAAATGTTTCCATGGATGCATTGAGAATTCTTGCGGATATCTTTTTCTTTAGAGATTCTCCTTCCTTAAACTGCGGTTCTTCCATCGATTCTTTCCACTGAAGTGAGACAGACCCCTTGGCAAATTTCACTTCTCGTACATTTGCAAGAATTGGCTTATTGGTGAACTGTGCATTGCTGACGCCATTCTCCAACTCATAAAAGTCGGTGATTTGCTGTTGGGCAGCAATTCCTTTCTGGTTAACTATGGTTTGAAAATCATTGCCATCAAACACGTGTCTCATGCCTCTCTCAATCTGGTGGTGAAATGTATTGGCTGACATGAAATACCGAAACAAAACTTCTTCTGGGCCTCCGGGTCGATTGACCTCATTTGTCATTGCAGTAAACAGCGCCCAGTTTTTATTTTGAAAGGAGCAGTTGTCCATATAAAAGATTAGCCTCTTGAAATCTCTATTCTGTGGATGCCTGATGAATGTGATATATGTTGAGGCAATGTCGTCCGCATTTCGCCCAGTTAAGCTTTCATCCCATATGATACCCAAAGGCTTGCCATTCTTTTTTCCACCAAGCGGGGCAAATGTCTCATG
>JAOTQE010088995.1:2500-14909 GCA_025631205.1 Nesometra sesokonis
CGTCTTAATTGTTGGCAAGGCCTAAAAAATGGTGTTGGCGTAATGGGCCATGAGCTGCAGTACGGTATAGATAGGGCTCCGAAAATACCATGTCGATCTGCGAAAGTCATTTTCCCTATCTTAAGCCTAGATAGGCATGTAGTCTAGCCTTAGTGTCGTGTAATGACAATGTTGACAATTTTTTACAGTACGCACATTTTAAACTCACATAACATATAAATAATATATATAAATTAATAAAGAAATTTAATTAGATAATGCAATAGACTTAATTACTTTTAAAATAAACAATGTTGATGGGGGAAACAAACACTTCCGTTGTTAGCTGGGATACTCTGCTAAGTGCAGACAAGTAGAAATTGAGCCCCAATCCAGTGTGAAACCCCGGAAAAACTTTTTTAATACAGGCTTAGAGGCCTGTGTCTTAAAAAACCCAGAGTGTATTTCGAATTATTAATATTGAGAGATAGACGTAATATAGTAGGAAATAGGAGACTATGGTTTAGGAAATACAAATGATAGAGGCCACAAACTTGTTGAATTCCGCAGAAGAACAAAATTTGTTATCACAAATACATAGTACACAGGAAGATTTCAAATTGACTACATATTAGTACAAAGGATATAGAAACAGTGTACAAAACTCGAGAGCATACCCAGGAGCAGATATTTATTCAGATCATAACCTGGTGAAGACGGATGTTTTATTAAGATTGAAAAACGTAAAAATTGAAAAAACGAAGGAAGAGATGGAATGTAAATGCACTGAAAGTCCCAAATTCAAAATTTGGATACACAGTAAATGAAGTATTCAAAAAAAAAGAAAGAAAAACTTAAATGAAACTTGTATTTGTAACCAAATATGGCAAAACATCAAGGAATCTATCAAACAGGGAGCAGAAGAAAGCATTGGTATTATAAAGAGCAAGATAATAACAACAGGCAGAAGATGGTAGAATGAATTACAAAAAGTTACATAATGAATTAAGAAGGGGAACAGAAAAGGAAAGGGAGGAATGGTATGAACAACAATGCAAAACACTAGAAATCTTATAAAAGACAGGAAAAATGGATTTGTTGCATGCAAAAGTTAAAGAAATCAATGAAGGAAGTAGCAGAAAAATTGTGAAAATAGACCCAGTAAAGCAAAGATGGAGTATTGTTAAATGAACCAAAAGCAATTATATGCTGATGGAAGGATTATATCGAAAAGCTACAAGAAAGAGTAAATAAGCCAAAAAAAAAATAAATAAATAAAATAAATAAGCCAAAAACCATAGAAATAGAAAGGGAAGAACAAGTAGAGGCTGAAACTATTTGTCCAGAAATTCTGAAAGATGAGATGAGATCCCACCAAACAACTCTAGTCCGTATGGGTCTCGGGACATGGCCGAAGATCTAAAGATACAATCTCTACTGTGCAAAAATGGTAGCCCCCGGATCTCAAATGAGATACAAAAAAATAATAGAGAAAAAACGAATTGGGACAAGCCCATGACTTAATGTGTGTACAGTAGTTCATTGTACCTTTCATACATCTTTGACGCTGTTAAAAAATAAATACAGAGGGTTTTAATTAGCAAATTCTCATTCTCAAAACACGTTTACGAAAACTAAAATCCGAACCTCGAAGAAGTTCCTGGAATGATGGAAGTATTTGGTAACAAGCATTTCACTAGCACTGCAATGGCGTGGTAAATTCATGAGCATTCTAAAGCAGTTACTATAACATACTTACAGACGCCTAATAATAGACTTATTATATTTCATTGTTAGAGCATCTTGAGAATTGTCTGTATAAGTGTTAACCCTGACACACAAAGGACCTGGTTTGGCGCTGAATATCACCCTAAGTAATTATACATCCGAGGTACTTAAAACTATCAACAAAATTCAATGGTTTACCTACTAAATGAATTGCTCGCAAGGTATATAAGTTTAACTTAGTCGGATTTATGAGCATACAAACGGATTTTTTCGAGTTATGTTCACATGCGAATTTTTCAAAAATGTTGATCAACTGCTGTAATGAGAAAACAGGATCTTTAGTAGACAACGCCCTCCACGGTGAATTGTTGCTAAAATACATCAAGCAAGTTGAATTTGAAGGTAATTTTTGAAACTATATATTTTATTAGGCTTACACAAAATATTTTTTTTGAAAAAAAAGTAGGGCAGGGGGATTGAAAACGTTTTTAAAAGTTAAATATTGGAATATCTCATTACAGTTTACACGTGATAGGGAATCCAATCATACTTTTTTTAGATGGAAAAAGAATACTTTTTATGTTAATAACTGGACAAAAAAATAGAAAAAAAATGAAAGGTCCTAATTACCGATGTTTTCATAGGGAAGACGGGTGAGAAAAAAACAACTTACTCTGAGGCTTTTCCGGTCGACCGTATTTTCTTGTACTGTAATTGACCGTAAATTCATGTGTTGCTTATCGATAGTAGTATGCATATTTACTGTGTTAATATTTAAGCACCGATCAAACTGACCAACGAAACAAGATACTCATATCTCGATGAACTCCTGCTCTGCGAAATCCTAAATTAAATTTGTTTTAATTAGTTATTTTCTAAAACCGATAGATCATTAGCCGCGCGGGTAAAACTTTTGACATTCAACCTGTAATTACTTTATACGCAAATGCAAAAACTCGGTATTTTAAAGGATATCTGTTCGAGAGAATAAAGCGCTTAACATGTATAGTGAAGTGAAATTCACGGGTTGAGTTCCCTACTACGGTATGTTTTTAATAAGAAAAACTAAAGCGCCTTCGTCATTAACTGCTAAAAGAAAGTTTTATTATCAAGGATAGCTGGCCTAGTGGGTAAAAGGCTCGACTTGTAACTTCAAGTGAAATTCATGGATTGCCTAATCACGGCAGGTTTATTGATTAAAAAAATAAAGCGCACTTTGACTTTTTTAACCATCACGAATAAAGATCCATAGTTACTCAGGCTCCGTCTAAAAAGTATAGACTGACCAGAAGAATGCCTTGAAATAAAGCTAAAACAGAACTGAAGAAAAAGACATTTACCGTAATGTAGACCGAAATGCAAACGCGAATTATAGATATTCACGGGCGCTCCAAAAAAGTCAAATAAATGCATAATCCATTATCAATACTAGACACCCGCATCATAGAGTGCAAACCTCCGCAAACGACCTTAAATATGTTAACAAATGGTTCACAGTTATAATAAAATATATTATATATTACCGTCACATATGGCATGGACTCTCATACACTTAAATATGAAATAAGTTTGAAGTCTATGTTACAACTATGGCAGAACTTAAGGCTTATTACATAAAATTGACCTTTTGCTTGACCTTGATCTTTGATCCTTCCCCTTCAAAATTTATCAGCTTGGGATCTTTATTCCAAGAATGTTGTGGCCAAGTTTGAAGAGTTTTTGATGAAAACTGTGGGTTTTAGGTTGTTCACAAATAGAAAGACATACAAACATGAGCGAAAACATAACCTCCTCCAAATTCTTTGGCTGAGGTAACAACAGACAATTATAGTTGTCCTTTCACCACGCTTAATGGACAAAAAAAAATAACATACTGTAATTACGTTAGTTATATTCTCTTAGAAATGTGTAATTTGTTTTTGTACATACGGAAGATTGGAAATTGGTATAACAATTAAAGTAATATCTTAAAATGATAGCAATAATAGCAGTGTCAATCTTCATTAAAGGAGTGTCCTCCATTTTTTTTTCAGAATTCTACCTTTGGTTTGACAGCAAGAACAAATCATTGTTTAATTAACTTCGATACAAATCTCCAATTCTCAAATTCCAGCAGTTGGTCAATAATCACAATCTCCAAATAATATACTTAGTCTATAGCAACTATCGACCATAAATCTCTAGAACATACGATATGCTCTATTTAACCATTTACATCGCTTTCGGGAGGTGTCCGCTTACGAGAATTTCGGCCAATAGAGGGCCAAAGTTGTAAATTTATGTATAAGCCCTTTTGCCACATATTTCACGGCCTTCACAATACAAATGACCTCTTAAATGTCTAGACACCGCATTCTATATTTTAATAAATATTGTTTATCATTTTTAAGATTAGTTCAGTAATATAATTCTCAGCCATTACAGAATAAGTACGATTATGCAGACATTTGTATTCCTTGTACAGAAAAATCACTAAATTTTCCAAAATGCCCGCTTAAGGGAGGTAAATTAACATACAAAACATCTAAATTTTAAGTCAAAAGGTGTCCGCGTCCGCTCACGGGAGGTGTCCGCTTACGGGATGTACCAAATGCACTGATTAGTTAGGAAGAACAAACGGGTCTTTGAATTGGTGTCCGTTATGGGAGGTGTCCGCTTACGAGAGGTGTTCGCACAGGGAGGTTCAACTGTACTTTAGTGGGTGTTTACTCGTTCCAAGATGTAAATGTACTAAAGAAACTAATCCGTCGAAAGTGTTAATAATAAGGCTAAATGAGGTATAGTACCGGAACAATAAATTAGACCTATTGCAGAAATACTATCATACAATTTTGTTGAACGTGTAACATCTGGTCCACAGCGCCTTGAGACTGTATTGTGTAAGGCGCTATATAAAAATCGAATTATTATTATTATTATTATTATTACAATCATATAATAAATGCACACATACATCTTCAAAAACTTAACAATAATTGTTAGGTTTAGTTTTCAATAACATTTGTTTAAGTTGAAGTTTAGATATTATTGAAGGCACTTTGCAATTATTGGAATGTGTCTTCTAAAACACCCAATCCCTCTTCAAAAATTTATATTGTGTCCAAATTGTTTTTGTCGCATATATAAAAAAAAAGATTTCGTCAACATTGATTGGCAACTTTATTATGGACATAGACACTGAGAACTGACTGACACATAGAAAACAATCCCAATCTGCTATGCATAATATTGAATGTTTGCTTGACATTTTAAAATAGTATTCTAAAACCATTGTGTTGATTCTTTATTTTAATTTAGGGGAAGGAACAAAAACGGTTAGCTTCAACGAAGATGGAGACAGACTTGGCCGATATCAGATTTTCCAATACCAAAGAGATGGATCTGATTACTCGTACAAACAGATTGGAGAGTGGAAGGATAAACGTCTTGTTCTTAATAAGACCGATATGGCTTGGAATGATGGCAGTGAACCGAAGTCGGTATGCTCAGAACCTTGCCTTCCTGGGCAGATAAAGAAGATCCAAGGAGGCAGCCAATGCTGTTGGGTTTGCACTGAATGTCCAGAATACAGTGTCAAAGATGGTGAACATGAGTGCTTGGAATGTCCGCAAGGATACAGACCTGACAACAACCGAACATACTGTGAACAAATAGCTGCTGAATATGCCACTTTTGGTGATCCGGTAGTGTTGATAGCGATCATTCTTGCCTCGGTTGGGTTAAGCTTAACTACCATTGTCATTGCTGTATTTGTGCGATTTAATGATACACCAATCATCAGAGCATCTGGGCGAGAGCTTAGCTACGTCTTATTAACTGGCATCGCGTACTGCTATGCGTTACCGTTCATCATCTTAGCGCCACCTACCAATATCAACTGCGCAGTGTTGAGATGCAGCTTAGGACTCTGCTCTGTCATCTGCTACTCAGCTATCCTAACAAAGACAAATCGTATTTCCAGAATCTTCAACAATTGTCTTCATACCGTCAAACGTCCTAAGTTCGCTGGGCCAAAGGCTCAGCTTGTAATCTGCGGTTGCTTGATATCTGTTCAGGTTGTTCTGGTGTTCATCTGGTTACTAGTGGATCCACCGGCAGCAGTTGAACACTACCCAACAAAAGATACGGTTATATTACGTTGCCAGGTATCTGATACGCTGATCCTGGCTTCGAATTGCTACGGGTTTCTTCTGATTATATTCTGTACAATTTACGCATTCAAAACACGTAAAATACCAGAAAACTTCAACGAGGCCAAGTTTATTGCTTTTGCAATGTACGCTTCGTGTATTCTATGGATGGCATTTATTCCTATCTATATTGGAACATCTGTTATCGATTATCAGGTATGAATAGTACTATAAACTATGTATAAATAATTATTGTTAGTCTCATTGTTTTAGTTTTAGACATGACATAAATTTGGTATCTAATGAAGTTAACGCACTTTGCAAATGACGGCTTAATTTTGTAAGGTGTAGGCTTACAACAAAGACAAATTTAGATGTCTAATATCCGTATTTGCACAGTGCCTTAGAGTCTCCAGAATTTGCCTGGAGTCTCCAGTAATTTTGCTTCGTTCCCCGGGCTCCAGGAAATATTCAATTTCTTCAAGAATTTGAAATTGTCATGATTATCTCCGGGGTTTTCGATAAATTGGCAATATAAACAAAAAATATGTAGTAATTTTGTTTTCATTTATTTTGACACTAAATGAGATTTTCAAGGTTCGTTTGTGAATAATTGTACGAAATATAATAGTGTACGCGCCTTTCAATTGGAAAAAATCAAAGCGTTGTTTCTATGGCTTCAGTTTTAGATGTCCATATAGCACCCAAAAACAGTTACGGACGCTGACCGACAAAATCTCAAGGATTTCTGATTTTCCAACTTGGAACCTCTGTTTGCATTCATGTGCAACGTATCTTACTTTTTTTTATACGTTTTGGCATTTTCTGGTAAGGGTTGCAACTAAATCGTATACATGTCTATCGGGTTGTAGAGTTCAAGCAACTCCTGAAAATAATTATAATTTAAATGTGGTTCGTCGTAAGAAAGTATAATGCATACTCCAAGCAATGAGATACATGCCATCTTCACATGATTCAATATTTCGACATAAATTATGTCAAATGTCGAAATATTGAATCCTGTCACGATGGTCGTGTATCTCATTGCTTGGAGTATGCATTATACTTTCTTACTTGAATTTGATTGGTGAACCTTTCGGGTTCGTCGTAAAGTATTGTAAATAATTTTAAATGAACACGATGTTGAAATGTATCAATATGTTACTTTCAGATCCAAGACGTGATGATGAGCCTGGCAGTGATGTTGAGTGCCACGTCTCTGCTCTGCTGTCTTTTCGGACCAAAGATATATATAGTTCTTCTACAGCCTGAGAAAAATACGCGGACGTTGGGTCGTCCGGGTACTACGAAGGCGCGTTCATATTCCGGTGGGAACTCCGGCGGAAACTCTTGTGGGAACTCCATAGACGTCACTCCGACTTCGTGCGGACCAATGTTGAACAACGGAACGTCACAGTTATCGATAATCAGTGGTACGTAAATTCTAATTGCCACTTTCACACAGACAATACCATAGTTCTTACCATAATCACACCGGTATTTTTGGCGTTCACAAACTCTTTCACAGAAAGACAAATCCCGGTAATGACGGTTTTCTTTGTTAAAGTGTTTATGCGAAACTCGTAAAATTGTCTTAATAATACAAAGCCCTGTTTTATCAATTGTTCAAATTTTGACCTTTGTTTAGTTGTGCCACTGCATAACCTGGAATGGTTAAGTGGACCCTTCATGCGGCCTAAATCAGACTGTAACATAACGGTAATGTCCGGGTGTCAATCGATGTAACAGATCCCGCTGGTTCAGGTATTGAAGAGGGAATTACTCTTTCACAGTCGGCATTTCGGAAATACCGCATGCTGTGTATTCCTTTCACAGTATAGTGTGAAAGAGGCTTTGGAACTATTTCTTCATACATAATTAAATCATTCATATTATCAATTACGATTGCATGTGTCGTGTTTTCAATGGCATATGGGACAGGGTGCTTTGATTGGAATTTTCGCACTGCTAATATCTCGGGGTTTGTTCTAATGTCAGAAACACAACAAAAATCCATAAATACAACGCACTACAAGATGTTTAACCCGCCAAAAAGAAAAGGAAATATCGTAACCATGGTAACAACCTGAATTGAAAATGGCCACTATTTCGCTACAAAAGTCAATATTTTGAGAAGCATTGGTCAAGAGTGCAAATTTGGTATCAAATTGTTTAGAATAGTATTATGCTTCAATTAACGAAATGTTTTGTAGGAAATTGACATCAATGTTATTGACCTTTGACACTTTCCGTATCACAACTCCATAACTACGTTATTAATCATAGCTTTATATATTAATTGATAATATTTTTATAGCATTTAAAGCATGTGCCTGCATTTTTATCTTTATAAATTCCCTTTCAAAATGTCTTTATTACTTTTGTGAGCGACTGCTTTACATATTTATTTTTTTTTAATCTCTGTAACCCCAATTCAATTATAGAATGTTTTCACACTTTACAGATGCGCCAAAATCGTCCACGGGCCTAAGCCCAAAGAAGGTTGTTCTCAAATGTTGAACCAAAATTCTACAGACGAAATCAACACAAGTATCTCAAGTAACATTAAAGAGGGAGGTATACTTGTACCTCTAAGAATTAATTTTATGTTTAGGCATACGTACAGGGGCGGATGCAAGCTTTTGAAAAGAGGGGGCCGGTAGAGAGCCAAAGTTTCAGGGGGGCAGGGGCACGCTCCCCGGGAAATTTCTGTCTTTAGATGTCCGGAAGTGGCATATTGAGGGATCACTATTTTCTTATGATTGCTGAATATTTTTCGTTTTATAGACAATTTTAATAATATTGATATGTTACTTTTCGAAAGACCCCTCCGCCCCTATACGTGTACCAAAAAGACGTGGACAACATTAATGTAAATAAAAAAAATGAAATAAATATATTTTTATTGAACCAAAACAGAGATTTAAAGAGATCATTGATATTAATGTAATATTTGAAAGTTACAGAAGAGATTCAGATTAGTATGGAACGCCTTTGGTGCCTTTCGTTGTTGGCAGATGGAATTTTATTTTAATAAAGTAATTGTGGATAACATTAATACCTAGCATTTTAGTCCAGTAGCTTTTTAAATAACGATTGTTTCGTTGCTTGTTACACCATACCCTTTACTTTATCAATGTTTGTTGCATGTTTGCACGATTATTACATCTAAGTAATTATCTGTTTGAAACTGTTACCAGTACTGTATCATGTATGTTATATACAGCATAATGAGTTAATTTTGTTGGATCTTTTAATTAACATGTTACAATGGTTAATTATAATAATTGTTTGTTAGATTGGGACAGTCAAATATAACAACAGTATTTTAAGCTTCAAGCTATAGTCGAGATGGAGAGATACTGGGTCTCTGTGACTGTTCTCATTCAGGCTACACGACAGGTGCAGATGGAGAAATGGGTTCAAGTGAGCAGTAACTGTATAGCAACTGTATATAAAAATATATAGTACTTTCTATTACGGTATTTCCAAGAGAAATCAGACTTCATGGACAATTACTAAAAACAAAAATCATGAATTTGTGTTATGCCAATATATATTGTAGAGTAATTTGATTTTTGTAATTCATAATACCTGGTTTTTGCTAGGTGTTTCGACCTCTGATGTAAAAAAGTTATATTTATGTAATATGTTTATAAACTTAAAATACTTCAATGAAAAACGTATTTTAGTTGGTCTTTTACTGTGCGTTTTAAGCAACCTAATATATAATTAAGTAACAAAACATTAAAAAATGAATCAGACCATACAAATATTTCCAGGCAGGAAGTGTTAGTAATATTTATTTATTTTGTTTTTTTTTTTAATACACAACAATACTTAACTACAATAGAGACAAATAGTTAATTTAAAATATAAAAATGTACAAAGTGAAATTTATAAAAAAACCTTTTCTTATAATTCAATTTACAATTATAGGGCGTTGCTTCTGCAAACACTCTTAACATTGGTGATATACCGTGTTCGAAATGAGTGTTTCTCTAATAGAAAACATGTAAATTTTAAACTATATATCTTTGGCTCAAATTATCATTATTTTTTCTCGAATAAACATAGTGTTATGTAGAAATGTCAACTTCAAATGTTGAGACTTTTGTATGTTTTGGTTTGGAGATGGCACATTTGCTTTGTAGCTCTCAGTCAGGAGGCTTAATTAATAACAGTTATCTATTCCCGAGTATGTTACAAATTTCAGATGATCAAATTTCTCTTAAAAATCAGAATGCTTATATAAATATATTTTATTATTGTTTTGAATCATTTTTCAAAGGTCGGGGTTGTACATTGTTATTTAAGAAACGCAGCCATGTGCCTAAACGAAACAGCCGACTGTATCATCAACATGTACATTAAACAGTCAAGTTCTTTATACATACTGCATTTTACTGACACGAATAAACTGACATCTGTCTATTAAAATAATTGAATCTCTGAATCGGCAGCTTTTGCTCGCAAAACTAAATAAATTGTAATCGATTGGTTGTGCGAATTTGAGTAAGACATTAAATTAAACTGTTAAGGTAGTATGATGGATTGTTTTTAAATGTTACAATGGATTTAGGCTTCTTGATGCACATAAGCAAAATAAGGTTATGTAAATTATAAATTGCATTTGTAGTGAGGTTGTATAGCTTGGTGGTTATCACGCACGTTTTGCCCCGTGGTGGATTCAAATCTGGCTGAGGTTCTTTCCTACAATCTAATAATGGCACTCCAAAAGCCTCTTAAAGGGACTTGGTTTAGTAACCAGTCCCCATTCCTGTGACAAGATTACTCGCATTTGGATGTCAGGGGAAAGCCAGGATGAAAGTGGGGGTCAGGTTTGCGAAGCGAGCAACTTAGGTTGGAAACCATGGGCCACTGAGGACCCCCGGTCGGTGTCCAGAGTTGGAAGGCCCAGCAAAAAAAAATGTCCATCAAAAGGTACGCTTTTCAGATCTGCTTTTCTTGGTTTTAAAGTGGTACCACATAAGCGCGCTGAATTCAAACCGAAAATTTAGCAATGAAACTTTTTGCAAATTGCACTCGTATAAATAAGTTTTTTGCAGTGTCACAATTTAATGCGATTTATTATTTTAAACGGGGAAAACACATTCTAACCGCGATGCGACAATTTTTAAGTATGGATTCGTTCGGAAATGGCTCACTATAAAACGTGTTTTAATGAAGCCCGAGCGCTATTATTGAATGTGAACAACTATTCGATTTGAGTTGCAAGGTTTTTCAGCACTTTCAATGTGGCACCTTTCAAGCATGTAACCGGGATTGTGGATTGTTTAAAGGTGGTTCCTTAGGCAGGAGCGGATCCAGACATTAAGGACCGAATGAGCGTGGTTAAACCAGGGGTTCCCTGGTTAAACCTACCTCAGTGGCGCCACAGGATTACATTTGAAAAAATATTCCAAATTAGCGCAATTCAGGTATGACTATGATATTCATTTCAAGAAAACAGCAAAACCATCATTGTGTTTGGGCCGAATGTGAACATTTTAAAATGTGTCACCTCTAAATGATCACAAAATGATGTAATTAACACAATTCAGCATGCCGTTTTTACCACTTGAATGTAAATATACAACAACACCCACCTCAGCTGGACCATGATTGGTGCTGAGATAGAAAAACTTTCGAATAAATGAAACTTTGACCAGGAAACATTGAAATTAACACTAGTCCACGCTTAGACACACGGAGCTTCAAGGCATCACAATTTAATACAAGCGATGCATGATTTGAAGAAGAAAACACTACCCCAGCTTCATCATGATGGGCTGAGAAAATATATAGCATGAAGCATCTGTGGATATTCAGAAATTGCACTCTTTTATATTAAATTTCGCGTAATTGGAGGATTGAGGGGATTTTAGACATGGAGATGGGGGTCGCTAGACCAATGCAAGGGATTTCACACGAATGTGGGTTGCAAGAAAACGAAGTTGAACAAGTAAATACCCCAACTGCGGAGTTGTCTCTGAAAAATTGGAAGCAATTATGTTTCTATGATTTTATTTACCAAATTTATATCTGGCAGTTCAACAAAAAATGCCGACCTCAAAATCAGCAATTATTGCTGAGCTGCATTTTTTTTTCTAACTGTTTCGGCTGGAATATTTTATTAGATAAGGTATTGAATCTAAATTTCTTGGCCTACTCATTTTCTAATAATCGTTAATGAGACCATACATGGGAACAAACTGTTATCGCGCAAAGAAAGCCGCGTGAAGCGACGCAAAACGCACGCGTGCAGTGATCAACCAATGAGCGTCCACAGTCATGTGTGCCTCTGCACGTGCCTTTCTATGTCTCTTTCTGGTGGAGTCACTGCCGATATTACAGGCCTACTGGGCGGATTTTTGTTTTCTTTTCGGGGCGTTACGTAGTTAAGAACTAATTAACTAATTAAGAACTGCATTGTAATAATATAATTTTACTTCGAAGTACGGGATATAGAAGAAAATGCATAACACCCAGGCCTATATATATATATATATAATTTAAAAGGCAAAATACTGAAATAAAACACCAATGTTGCGGGTAGCGATGGCTGGATC
>JAOTQE010089006.1:0-14907 GCA_025631205.1 Nesometra sesokonis
TGGCCACTCTAACTTATCGAAAGCTTTTTCAAAGTCTGCCATAAAGACCATGCCTTCCATATTGTTCTGGTTAACATACTCAATAACATCAAGTGTAAGACGAATGTTTTCCCCAATATATCGGTCTTTTAGGAAGCCTGTCTGGGAATCATCAATAATAAAAGGGAGCACTCTTTTAATCCGACTGGCAATCATCTTCGCTATTATCTTTTAGTCCGTATTAAGTAAAGTGATTGGCCTCCAGTTTTTTAAGAAAGTTGGGTTTTTTTCTTTCTTTGGTATAAGATTTATAATGCCAAGTAGTAGGAAAATGGGTGTTCTATATCACTTAAAAAAAACCAAACTACCTGTACAGGGAATTCTCCAAAATACCATAAAATGACGTCACGATTGAGGGAAATTCCCCGAGATACCATAAAATGTGCCATAAAATGACGTCACGGGGTCAAATATTTGACCCCAAACAAACGCGATACGCTTAAAACCTTATCATATATTTGGTCCTCGGTTTATTAGCTCGGTGAGGCAAATGTTTCCCGTTATAGATTTTATCTCAAAATCTCGGACAACAACGTCGTCAGGTTTCAACAAACGTAAAAACACAGAAATGGTTAAAACACTCCTCAACCTCTTTTTTTCGTCTGGCGTGCATTTTAACCCATAAACATATCTGTCTATCATTCTCAACTTGTCTATTTTTTTACGTTGGACCACCCGTCTATCGAATTTTTAATGTCTCGTTGCATTTTAAAAAAAATTTTCGTCTTTTTTCCACAAAAGTCTATACAGTTTATCGCGCATAGGTTCGCTAAAAGTTTTTGGTATTTTAAACAGTCCACCGTCTGTGACTAAAAAGCAACCGTCGGCCATCTCTCTAATCAATCCACAATTTTCGATTCCCAAAAACTCCAAATGTCTTTTTTGAACAACGTCTTTTTCGCGTCTACCACATTCGAAGAAAAAGGGGGAAAGGACATTTTTACAAGTTTTTTGTCATCTTTAACAGATGACAAAAATGACGTCAGAATAAAACTCAACTTAAACATCTTCATCCCATTTTTGCTTCTCTTTTCGCCTCCTCCATCAATCTTTTTTTTAAGATTCGTCGACATTTTTTCCCAGTACTCTTGCATCCTCCTTCATCTTCTTATACTTGGTAAATTCGTTTATAACCAATTTAAACTCTTCGTCGCTGATTTTATTGTCGTTTAGAGCCGTTGAAATGATACCATCGATTGTGTTTAGTTTGGTCTTGCAAATAGTCTGTATGGTTTTGTGCTTTTCACTCTTCTTTTCCAACATCTTACTTAGATATTTTCCTCCGTAATTTAACCCGCAACAAATGCAGCCAACGAACCGAGTACAATGCTCAAAGGACCCATCACGACTGTACTTGCAACACCGACTGCACTTGCGGCGGAAACGATAGACAGGGTATTCAAGCCGGTATCGAACCAGTCAATGATTGATTGGACTTTTTATATTTCTTGTACAGTTTTTCTCGTTCCACCTCGTCGCTTTTGATGGCTTTTTGCATCTCGCTAATCTTGTCCAATCTAAATTGTTCCGCAGAATCGACGGCTTTAGCTTCTGCAGCTAGTTGACCATAATTAATTGGGTTTTTATCGAGCATTTTATTTATGGAAAAATAAAAATTGCTTATTTAATCACAGTTTCGATTGTAAAGCCTTCGTCCCCATTATCGATAACATTGTTTTTTTCATCCGTTATGTTAAACGTAAATCCATAAATCATTCCCCTTTGGAGGGGTTTAAAAATTAAATGTTTAAAGGTAAAGTTGACAACTTGTCCAAACTTGTTGTCGTATACGGGAAGACTATCGAGTAAATCAGATGCACGTCCATTTAGATGGTTGTCTATTCTCGATATTTCTTCGAGGTGAATAAACAACTCGAATGGAACGGGACGACAATGCGACGTACCGACGTAAACGCGTCTCTTTCTAAAATAATTAGTTTCTAGTTTGAAGAAATCGACCAACTCGTCATCGAAAACTATTAAAAAATTTTCGTCGGTTCCGTCCGGCGATTTCAATCTAAACTTGCCTTTGCCGGTTGATTTTTCCATTTGTATTTTGTCAATGTATGGTTCTAGAGCACTATTTTTGTTTAATTTGTTGACCATTTCTTCGCACGTATAAAAACCCGGAGTAATCGTTAATAGTACTTGCCCATCTTCGTAAAATTCGCTACCGTCTCTCTCAACTATGGTATATTTTAAAACGTTTGCATCCTTTTTTACGTTTAAATATCCAACCGATCTGGTTATGCCTTTTAAAGCTATTCTCATATTTCCCTCTCGGTTATCCAACGGATACTCGAACCGGTTCATAACACCATTTTTGACAAAAGTATTAACGCAGTGCATTTTTATTTAATAATAAAATAAAAATGGCGTTTCACTATACAGATGCAAAATATAATCCGAGTATCAAGTACTCGGCAGTTGATAAAACTACCAAACTCGCGAGTCACCAAATTGCGGTATCAGACGCTGGGAACGAGTTTCAAGTGAGATTTCCCAACATCTTTGCCGACTATGCGCTAAAGATCACTCCCGATCAAGTCAAATCCAGATGGGGAAACGTGTCAAAAGAACGAACCGGTGGATACTGGCAGAGAAAACTCGATATAACCTGGAGGGAAAAGACCATGGGATTCTTTCAGAACCAACTCAACTTTGCCCTCTGGTGCGCCACAACGGGTTGCGGAGTTTCCTACGACGATCACTTTAAAAACCAAGGTCCGTACCTCAGAAGGAAATTTTACAAGTTTTCTCGTCTATTATCAGGCTAGAAGAATTCTTCAAGAAATGTCTTGTCCGAATTCGACAGACAGATATTTTGACAAGTACGAAAACAGCATTGACATGACGGCCTACGAAAGAATCTGTTACGAATTTGACATTCCGACCAACGTAAACTGGCACGTTGGAAGATCTCGTTCCTCTGGCGGAGACTATGGATACGGAAATCAGGTTGATCACACAGTCAGAGGAAGAATCACGGTAGACTATTATCAACAGACCAACGTCTCTTACAAATCCTTCATCTTGGATAAATCGAGGGGTTTCTCTCAGGCTGGTGTAGTAAGGCTAAACGATTTGGTTCGAACCTACGAGTGGGCTATTATCGGTGTGCAGGCAACGACGAGAACGTCGATTCTCGCTCAAGGAACGGGACTCGACGCGCAAAAAAAATTTCTAGCCAACGTCGAGGATGCGATAAACAGTCCAGTGGACATTCCAGACTCGATCAAAAGATACGAAGATGTCTTACGATACGCGAGATCCCAAGTCAACTACGTCGTCGGATACAGTCTCTACATGTGTCCGAGCGATATGGAACTCAGAATCGCCTCGACAACAAACTACAACAATAAAATCCTAATTGTAGAGCGTAGCTCGCAACAATTGGATTAAACAACATCAACGAACCCGTAACGAGTCCCGTCGAACCCCTAGCGATTCCCGTGAAACCGGTAACGAGTCCCGTCGAACCAATAACGAGTCTCGTCGAGCCCGTAACGAGTCTCGTCGCACCGACAACACCTCCTGCACCTACCGAGCCCCTGGCGAGACCCACCGAACCCAAGCTACGCAATGAAGCGTCCGACCACGAATACAGACAAAGTTTCGTTAGTGGTCGGTTTTGCGGTCACTACTTTTTTGGTTTACGAGTTGACGAGGTTTTTGAGGTAGTAGTACCCTCTCTCAGATATTTGTGAACAATCCCGACAACACCCAGAATCAACAACCAAATACGTTCGCCGATAAAGCCAACGACGTTACCGGCTGTTTTAAGCAAAAAGTTTACAACAGCGCCGATAATTCCGGGCAACGCTAAAAGAGCCTTGTCGCCGAGCTTTTTTAAGATTTCGGCAAAGTTTTTCAGGTGTGTTTTAAGCCAACCGTCGGGTTTCTCGGGACCCGGAGTCGGAAGACCAGGAGCCGGACCAGGAGCTGGAGGGCTCTCGCTCCCACCAGTAAATATCGCAATCAGCGACGCTATGATCGATCCGATGGCCGTAATAATGCTCGCGATAGTTATTCCTTGTTCCTTGAACAAAATCTTTAATCTCTCGCTCAATACCAAGTCTTTATCCAAAATCTTCCCTATGGTACCTCGTATCTTTTTTACTTGACTCTTTGCTTTGTCCGTATTTGTTTCTACAACTTGCAATACACCATCTTTTTCTATTTGCAAGTTTCGTATCTGATCTTCGAGTTCTTTCATCTCTTCCACCGGTACGCCTTGTTCCGCCATCTCGTTCCATTCTTGTTTATAAGCCTCTAATTTTTCGTCAATCTTTCTGAGCTTTGCTAGAGAAAGCGCAAGTTCATCTTTGATCGTGGTCATTGCGTCCATAATACCCTCAATTTCTCTAGCTTCGATATCCGTGCTAGTAGTCTGAAGCGACGACTCGTTTAGGTCGTCTTCGAGTTCTTCTATCGTGAGAAGCGTTTGGTCCGGGTTTAGGTTTTTCATTTCCACCCATTTCGTGTGTTTGTATACATTTCTCAGACTCGGACCGTAATCCCTGACAATGTACTCTCTAACTTCTGCAGAGCTTATTTTTGTCGTTGCAATTTTGCGAAATTTTGTCACGTCTTTTTTAAAGGTCAACGGCACTTCATCGTCGTTGTTGTTTATAAAATATAATTCGTCTTGATTTAGTGCGTTTGTCTTGAACGTAAATCTTGTTTTGTCGGTCAGTTTAACATCGTGATATCCTTCTTCCAGAAGAAATTGTCTATACGATTGAAGTTTTAGGTTTAGCCTCGTTTCTCTTCTCGCAAAGGCGTCCTCGTGTTCCATGTCGGCAACTCTGACGCCTCGATCGTAATCCCATTCGAGAGCCGTTTCCTGTTCATTATCAAAGTCGTCTAAATCATCACGACCTTCGTTATAATCTTGCATAGGTATATCCATTGTTTTTATTACGGAGCCAAACAAAATTTATCAGTTTAAAAAAATAATGTTTTGCCAATAAAAAATGTCTCACGAAATAAGCGCCAATAGATCGATGAAAACTAAAAACACTGACCATAGGACCGATAAACGCGTCTTTACCACGGTCATGAATCAGATAAACGAAGCTGGGCCTGGCGATATCCTGAGGGTTCGGTTTCCCGATCTCAGAGACGACGACGCCATCGTTCCGGGTACCGCGAGACTCGCCTTTAATCTAAATCTAATTTCGACCAGCGATGTAAATCGAACAATCGTCAACAATGTTGGTAGATCGCTCGTCGAAAAAATAAATCACTCTGGAATGAAAGGAAGTTTACAACCTCAACGATTTTGACGTGTACAACTGCTACAAGGACCTGTGGAAGACAGATTACGAGTGAGACAATTGTTCGTATCAAGGAATTTCTAGCGAAAACGAACTAAAACTGAGGGTAAACGCTGGTGACAAGGTAGAAGCTGCAACGACTGCAGTTCCCAAAGCTCTCGAGGATGTAGCCGTAGGGAATGCGTTTGGCAACAGATTTTGCATTCCTCTCGACTTTGAACTATTAACGGATCACATGCCTTTCAACCAAAAGGTTTTAAAAGACAGACTCGAGTACGAAATAACGTTTAGAAAAGCGAGGGATGTGATAAAGACCACGGACGAAGCTGCAACCTTTAAATTGGAGGGAATCGTTCTCGAGTACGAGGTTATAAAAAGCGAGGGAATTTCGCGTCAGATTAGAATGAAATATCAAAATAAATCTGTGATACTCTTTGACCGAATGTTGATGCATCACAAAGATGTCTTGAACAAAGACCAAACAATCTGGAACATATCTTTAAACACGGCGGCCAAATCCATCAAAGGAGTTCTTTTGTTGTTTAAGGAGAGAGAGGATGATTTTGAGCACGATCCCGAAAAGTTTTTCAATCCAAAGATTAAAGAATGCGGCGTCACGATCGACGGATTACCCAACGAAATTTATGCCCGCGGAATGATGTCCTACAGGAATTACGAGGAGATTCGAAAGCACTTTGTGAGACAAGACTGCAAGTCGACTCATCTGACCAACATGACGCAAAAGAAATATCTAAAAGATCACTACGGTCTCTGGGTTGACCTTAGAGCCATTTCAGACAACACCTTACACGGAACGGGAAGGAAAATAGATGCAGATTCTGGCGGATTGAAATTGCAATTGACGAGAGACGCAGAGACGTCAGAGGCGATAGATTGCTACGTCTTTGTCGTCGCAGACGCCCAATTAAACATCAAGGATAACCGGCTCGTTGGCATAAGTTATTAAATTTTAAAATATTAAAAAATGTATCCAAAAGAGGCACACTGCGCTCTTAGTTGGAGCGACAAACTGCGGCAAGACTGTTTTTGCGTTAAATCTTCTCGAGACGGAATACAAAGATTACTTTGAGAACATTGTATTCATCTGTCCAAGAGCTTTAAAGAAAATGGATAGAGTGCGACGAAAATGTCTTTTCGATCGATCCCGGCGAGTCTTTGGACGATTGTCTCACCCATCTCTGCAAAAAGTTTGACGGGACTAAGAGCCTCTTTGTGATTGACGATTGCAGCGCAAACAAGGACATTAAAAAGAAGCAACAGATATTATCGATGCTCGCATTCTCCGGAAGACACCACGAAAAATCAGTTTGGATTCTTACCTAAAAATACAATTCTATTCTCAAAGACTTTAGAGAGCAGGTTCGATGGGTTGCGCTTTTCTTTTGCAAGGACAGAGACAGCTTTTACGATTGTCTGAGGGAGAATGACGTGATAAAAGATGCGGAAGAGAAAAAGAACATTAAAAACAAGATTGATACGACGAGTTTTAGCAAGTTGTTGTTGAAATGCGATAGACCGACTTGTTGGGAGATTCACATCGGATGAGTAAAATATAAAAAAAATGTATATAGTTGTTAAAACAATGACCGATATAACGCACGAGTTACTCGAATTTGTGCAACAAGAGGAAGCGAAGACCGAACCGTCTACGCGGCGTCTACGCAGGCGTCTACGCAGCGAGGCAAGCGTCGGCCCAAAAAGCAAACGAGTTTAAAGGCAAAAAAAGTAGACGGCTGCGTAAGCGCCTGCGTAGCCGAGTCGACTGAGCAGCAAGTAGCCGAGTCGACCGAGCAGTCGCCCGAAAAAGCTCTAAACGAATTAAAAGACCGAATAAAATCTGCTGTGAGCGGTGGAAACGGTAAATACTACTTTGGCAACGATTTTACCGTAAACGAAATTGACTCGTTAACCGAACCCGAAATTAAAAGGCTTTACGGAATGCTCGAGTCGAAAAAGGGAGTGACGTAACAAAGTCACTCGGTAGTAGCGTGATACGCATGTACGCGAGTGTTATCGGCTATATTCTTCCGATTGATTCGACCGAAAAACTCGGTGATGATCTCGGGAATGATCAGCTCCTAATGGAGGCATTGAATCCCGTTGCGTGCGAGCTGTATTACAAATTTGGTCAATGGCTCGCACCGCTTTCGGTCTCGATGCACACAAAAAAACACGTGAGCTACGGGACGCCCGACTCTACCGATAGTTTAGTTACGGCGACTACTCCTTTACCCGAGTAATTACCCCGCTTACCCGAGTAATTACCCGCTTACTCGAGTAATTACCCAGCTTACCCGAGTAATCACCCCGCTTACTCGAGTAATTACCCCGCTTACTCGAGTAATTACCCCGCTTACTCGAGTAAAATGTAGTAATAAAATTAAAAATTACTACATTTAAATAAATAGACGAATCGGTTACGCAAGTTACAAAAAAGAATCCAAAAGAGTTGCAGCGGGTAAAAAAAAAATGCCGAGAGAAAGAGAGACGAAAAAAGAAGACTGTGGAACAAGACTCGGGTACATCTGGCGCTAGTTAAATTCCGCATCTCGCTTTTCTCGCGCTGGGATGATTTTTAGTCTACAATGCGTATACTGCAAACGTGCAAAACGCAACACCGGCTACACCGGAAACACCGGCTACGACAAAGGTCGAACGCCCGAGTCCCGCAACGCCGCAGGCGCCGGATCCGTTTGAAATGTAAATAAATATTTTCTCGTTTATTAAAATATGAGTGGAATCGATACAAACGCAATTGTAAACAGCTTGTACGACGGAGCGGTTGTTTCTACGTTAACGATTGGTTACGTAATGATAGCAAAAAAGTTGTTGGGAACCAAGGCACCGTCTTTGGAAAAGTTAAACGTTTACGATACGGCAAAACTTGCCGTAGCAGCTTCAACAGTGACCAAAGACATGTTGGTGGCCAAGGGTTACATTCCCGATAAGATTATTAAAAAATAACAACTTTTTAAATGGCAACTGTAGCAATGTTGGTCGGAGGTGCGATCGTAAACGCCGTAGCTTTCAGCGGAACAAACTTTTTATGAGCGGAGGTGAAGACGAACGAAAAAGACACGATCTAGCTTTGGAACAACTGAATCGAGCGAGAGATTCGTGGAGCAAAAAGCGTGCCTCGCAACTCGATTATCTCAACGAAAAACTCGCTAGCGAGCAACACGCCGAAAAGACCTTTTCGGACGTTGAATCTGCAATGAGAGAATATTATAGATTGGGTGGAGCGTGGCAAAACAGCGTATCTGAAGAACTCGAACGAGAACCGCAACTGTCCGACTTTTATACGCCTAGCGAGCAGCAACGGGACACGTAGATTGTATGTTTGGTCTTGGTATTGTGTATTATCGCGTATGTGTCTATAAAATATTTGTAGGTTACAATATTAAATTAATATAGCAACTAAAATGATCTCTGAGCGTACGAGACGCAAACTCGAGCGAGTTTACTACGCTCCCAAACATTATTGGAAGGGTGAGATGGCCATCGGGCAACTCGCCGCCAAGACAAAGATTCCGCAAGATGTTGTAAAAAAGTGGTTATACAAACAAGCCATGTGGCAAATTTATCTCCCGGCTCCCAAGTCGATTCCAAGACCACCTACGAGGCAAAATGTTCGAGGAAACACCAAGTTCATCAAGCCGATTTACTCTTTTTACCGCACCATAAAATTAAAGGAAAAACGTACAAGTACGCTTTGACCGTTGTCGATGTAGCGAGTAGATACAAGGAAGTGGAACCTATAACGACAAAATACTCGTCGGACGTTGTGAGAGCCTTTGAAAAGATTTACGAGAGAAAACTTGCGTTTCCCGAAACGTTACAAGTCGATTCTGGCGGAGAATTCCAAGGCGAAACGAGCAAGTTGATGAAGAAAAACAATGTCAATGTGAGTGTGGGCGAACCCGGTAATCACAAATCTCAAGGAATCGTCGAAAGATTCAACAAGACTCTTGCAACCAAATTGTTTCCGCATCAGTACGCGCAAGAGATGGCAGAGCCGGCAAAACCCAACTCGGAATGGGTAAAAAATCTTGTTGGGGTTTTAAGCGAGTTGAACGCTCAAGGTCCCGACGAGGCTGTCGAAAACGAGCAAGAGATTGAATACGTAAAAACGTTCAATCGACCCGTTGGATTGGACGAGCAAGTTTTGGATTCGAGCTTAAACGTGCGATACTTGTACAGACCCGGAGAAGAGGAAGGAGAAGAAAGAAAAAGAGCGACCGATCCGATATGGAGTTTTAGCATTTACAAAATTAGAAACATTTAAATCAAACCAAGACAACCAGTTTTGTATTTTCTCGAGGGGGTTCAAAGGAGTTTTGAGAGAGAAGAATTGTTGGTCGTTCCTTTTGATACAGAGTTGCCACCTACGAAAATTAATTGAGTTTAAAGAAAATATTTGTTATAAGTAAAATGATACAAACTTGTTGTCGTTATTTAAAAATAGGTTCGCTGGAATTTTGTGATAGACGTATATGTAAAAATCAAGACGTACCCGAAAATCTTCAAGGATATTGCAGTCTTCACAAGTACTTGGTTAAGAATGGCGGGGGTACTATTCGGTGTGAGAAATGTGGTGCAGGTTGTATATCTAAATTACACAACATATGCGTTAAATGTGGAGGTAGAGATGAATCAAACAGGATAAACAGAACCAGAAAACATCAAATGGATGGTGGTAATGGTTGCCGCTATTTAAAATGTGGTAAACTCGAATTGTGTGGGAAACCAATTCCTTAAAATCAAGAGATACTACCCGAGAATCTCAGAGGACTTTGCAGTATTCACAAGTACAAGGTTAAAAACGGTAATAAAGTTTTTCCGTGTGAAAAGTGTGGTTGCGGTTGCAAGGCTAGAACGCATAAAGTGTGTGACATATGTTTAGGTAGAAGAAAAGACATACTACCCAAACGTCAGAGAGGGCGCCCTCGTAAAATAACTGCAAATGAATGAATTGCTATATACAGTGCAGTATATAACAATTTAAAAACGAGCCCCGAGAGGGCGCTGTATATTATTAAAATGATCTAAAGAAAAATAATATCTTATATAAAATGAGTATGTTCAATACGTTTTACAATTTGTTGGCCGGCGGTTTTAACGCTACCAATAATGCAATCAGACGGGGTTTCGATTCTGTCAGACGTCGAGTATCGCGTTTGTTGATACGTGAACGTGATCGAGAAGAGGTTTTAAACGCTATCCAAGAAGAAGAGCAGTTAATTGTCGAGCACGTCAACGAGCGGTGCAAGAAGAATGAGAAAAAATTTCGCGCCGCAAAAACCAAGGCTCGCGAATCTTTGGATGAGAGATTTAAACGCAGCGAAGCTGCTCGAAAAAGGATTCGGCAAGAGCAAAAGCGCAAGTACGAGGCTAGGTAACGTGCTAGACGAGTCAGGAGAAACAGATCCAATTTAGTCAGAGAGCTCGAAGCCTTTACTTTGCCCATTCAACATAGATTTGGGAGGATTGTTGCAACCGACACCGAAAAAATTTATCGGATAGATTTATCCAATTTTGTCGATCCGCGTATCGTCGTAAATTTTAGAGATCGTATCGAAAGGTTATTAAACGGTCATCGGTTCAGACGCGTTAGATATCAATTGGTTTTATCAGTTCAACTTAGAAGAAATAACGATGGTGTTGTAGCCATTGCTCATTTCAACACTGAACAAGAGGTTTGAAGGTCAACTCAACCTCAAAAACAAGGTCGCACTCCTCAAGGAAAGGATCGAGATGTGGTTGCAAAACGGGTCGGGGTTCTTCATCGACCATCTCCTATTCCTCGATCTAAAGATCGTCAGGTATAATACTATGCGCGGTGGCGCGCACGTCCGACTCCCCGACGAGGTAAAGAACAAAAAGGCAATCATCAACGTCAAGAATAAAGACGACCTGTGCATCAAGTACGCCATTGGCAGCGCTCTTTATCCGGCCAAAGATAACGCCGAAAGACCCTCAAAATACGCGCGATATTTAGACGAGCTCAACTGGGAAGGCATCGAGTTTTCCACAAAAATCAAACAAATCAAACAAGTCGAAAAGATCGAGACAAATAATCCCCACCTCGCAATAAACGTTTTTGGGTGGCAAGAGATGGACGAATCAAATGCAAAAAGTCATTTGTACCCTCTTTACACTAGCGACAATTGGCTTAGCTATGAGCTAACAGATGGTGGTAAAGTAATTAATCTTTTACTACATGAAAACCATTATATGTGGATAAAAAAAGATTAGTACGCTTCTTAGTAGTTATAGTAACCACAATGGACAAAAATATCCCTGTCTAAGATGTATGCACGTTTATAGTAGAAAAGATCGTTTGGTTAATCATCAACCCAATTGTAAGGGTATAAACCGCGGTACGGTAGCGAGAAAACTCGTCGAGGAAAAAAACAAGGTGCTAAAATTTAAAAACTACAGACACCGATTAAAGACACCGTTTGTAATCTACGCAGATTTTGAGAGTATTCTGAAACCTTGCGAACAGATCGATGAAACAAACACTATTAAAAAGAACGAACATGTTCCGTGCGGTTATTCGTAAGGGTGGTAAGGTTTGACGGACGAGTTGTAAATTACAAGGTACATAGAGCCGACGAAGAAAATGCATCGACGTGCGTAAAATCCTTTTTGGACGATCTCAAAGCTGAAGAGAAGGATATTATGAAAATTTACGCGAGTAAAGCGGGCGGTCCTAGAAACGTAATGACGGAAGAGGATGAAGAAAATTTTCAACAAGCTTCAATCTGTTGGATTTGTGGTCAAGGTAATTTTACGGAATATACTAAAGATGACAACTGTTGGAAGTGTAAAAAGACGAGGGAAAACCCCAACAACTCTTTTACCACGTGCTTTGATTGTAACTCGAAAAAGAATAAACAAAAGGTGAGGGATCATTGCCACGTATCCAACGTCTATCGCGGAGCGGCTCATTTGCGTTGCAATCTCCATTTGAAGGTCGACAAAAAACACCTATACCCGTAATATTTCACAATCTGTCGGGATACGACCGTCATTTGATAATGCAGAGTCTCGGACAGATGAAAGGAAAAATAAACTGCATTCCGAGCAACACGGAAAAGTATATTTCGTTCTCTTTGGATAACCTGAGGTTTGTCGATTCCCTAAAGTTTCTCAACGCATCGCTCGCAAAGTTGGTCGAAAAGCTTCCGACAGACGACTTTGTAATCGCCGGTAGTTTTTACGACGAGGAGGATTTGCGATTGGTTACGAAAATGGGCGTATATCCCTACGAATACACGGACTCGTTTACCAAGTTTGACGAGGAGGGATTACCCGAAAAGGATAAATTTTACAGCAGCCTGTACAATGAAGAGATAAGCGACAAAGACTACGAGCGCGCCAGACAGGTTTACGACCATTTTAAATGTAAAAACCTCGGAGATTATCACGACCTTTGCCTGAAAACGGACGTTTTACTGCTGGCGGACGTGTTCCAAAACTTTAGAAAGACTGCTTACGACGTTTACGGACTCGATCCGGCAAACTACTTTACGCTGCCCGGTTTCAGTTGGGACGCGTTGCTCAAGAAAACTGAGGTAGAGTTGCAACTATTGACGGATATAGACATGCACTTGATGATCGAAAAGGGCATCAGAGGTGGAATCAGTATGGTTTCTCACAGATATACCAAATTCAACAACCGATACATGAGCGAGTACGACGAAACCGAACCTAGTTGTTACGGATTGTATTTGGACGCCAATAATCTATACGGATGGGCCATGAGTCAACCGTTACCCGTTGGAGATTTTAGGTGGATCGAACCCAACGAAAAAAACGTTAAAAAGGTTCTCGAGGCAAAACCTAATCGAGATAAGGGGTACGTGCTCGAGGTTGACTTGGAATACCCAAAAGAATTACACGACCTCCACAACGATTATCCCCTAGCACCGGAAACGATCGTACCCGACAAAGATTGGATGAGCCCTTATTAAAACGAGTTGTTGGGCAACGAAAAACTAAACGTGGAAAAACTAACTCCCAACCTGATAAACAAGAAAAAATACGTCTTACATTACAAAAATTTACAATTGTATTTGGAGCTCGGATTAAAGCTTGCACATGTTCATCTCAAAGACCGTGGATGAAAGAGTACATTGACCTCAACACCGAGCTCAGAAGAAAGGCAACCACCGACTTTGAAAAGGACTTTTTCAAGTTGATGAACAACTCTGTCTTTGGTAAGACCATGGATAATGTTAGAAACAGAGTTGTTCATCTGTGTAAGGGTGACGAAAGTGGCAGAAAGACAAAATTTTACTCGAAACCCAACTTTAACACCGTCGTGGTTTTCAACGAGAATCTCTGCGCCATTCACATGAACAAAACAGAGGTCAAGCTCGACAAACCGACGTATTGTGGAATGGCGATACTGGATTTGAGTAAGATTTTAATGTACGATTTCTTTTACAACAACTTGAAGAATAGGTACGGTGAAAAGGTAAGAATTTTATTTACAGACACGGATAGTCTCGTACTAAACGTTAAAACTGATAATGTCTACGCTGATATGAAAGAGGATCTTGACAGTTATAATACGAGTAACTTTGATCCCGGTAGCGAGTTGTGGAGTGATAAAAACAAAAAAGTCATCGGTAAGATGAAGGACGAATTGGGTGGAAAGGTCATGACGGAATTTGTCGGGCTCAGACCTAAAATGTATTCGATAAAAACGGAATGTAAAAAGCTAGATGTTAAAAAGGCCAAAGGGGTTGTTAGATATGTCAAGCACATACATCACGACGATTACGTCAAAACTTAGACACTACACGTTATATACTCGACGACGGAATAACCACTCGAGCTTTCGGACATTTTAAAAATTTTTAAACGAGATGTGATAAGGTTTTCCTTTTCATATCTACTCGTAAAACTCGCCAAGGCGTGATACGCTTCGTCGCGTTTAAACTCTGAACGGCACATTGCATGACCCCGTGACGTCATTTTATGGCTACATTTTATGGTATCTCGGGGATTGGTTGGAAATTTCCCTAATCGTGACGTCATTTAATGTATTTTGGGTTAGTTGGGGAATTCCACGGTAATACGGTTAATGATTGGTTACTGGTTGGGAAAATACAGTGTTTATGGTTGACTTTTGACCATAAATGGGGTGGCCCAGTTCTCTCATTTCCTACTACTCAGCCAAACCTCGTTATAACATAGGTAGGCTACACCTCAGGGTGCGCAGCCAGGATTGAATGAAGGGAGGGGGAGAGTCCCGTTTTTCATTCAGCCTGTATTGGTTTCAAAGTTTAGACTTGCGAGCGGAGCAAGCAATTTAGATTGGGGGTTAGGGCCAGATTGAGGGTTAGAGTCCAGTGGCCGAAGTCCCTAGAAAAAATTTCGCTATTTTACATGCTAAAAGACAAAATGGAAGTCCATCAAAACACGTCCCGTTTTCCAGTTAAGCCTTGGTTTCGAAGTTTAGATTATGCGAGCCGAGCGATGTGGACTAAAAGGACACAAACTAAGAAACTGTAAAAATAGGTATTGACAAGGAAAACACCTGTCTGGTAAAACT
>JAOTQE010089017.1:0-27061 GCA_025631205.1 Nesometra sesokonis
TTACTTCTGTTTGACCTTGACAGCCCCTATCTTCCTTTTTTATTTTATGTCTGAAGATAGAAATAAATAAATAAATACATCAAGTATCATTATGAAATTTAGAAAGTGGTCCTGTCTGTTAGGTCGTGAGAAAGAGCATGATGCGTGACCAGGTTCGAACACGAAACTTCGGGATGGGAAATTAAGCATGTTAGCCACAAAGCTGAAACGACAAAGAATTATCATTTTACCTTTGTCCTTACTTTTCGCGAGTTACTATGTGACCATTTATTGAAAGACTAAGTCTTGGGTTGGTCAACATAAAATTTTCCAGAATGTGCATCGACAATATGACTACTTATATATTATTATATTATATTATTATATAATTCAATACTGACTCCAATACTGTAACATATTATTTATAACGTAAGAATAATGTCCAGACGAAAGAATCTAACGTTTCTGTGACAAACGGAACGGCCCATGGTCAGACGTGGCATTTAGGTCAGTTGGTTTTGCTGGTGGAAATAGCTGAATCTTGGCTCGCATGTCCATGGTCCGATTCAGCATTACGCCACTCCCCTTGTGTGTCGGCTGGAAGGTAGAAATACAAGTTGTATTCGGATGAGACGATAAGCCGTTGGTCATGTGAACAACATGACTCATGTACACGCGGTGCACGGTTCGAAAAAGAGTGGATTGTCTCCCGGTGTACTACACAATCACCACCAGAAGGACTCTCCGCTGGGACTATGTCCACTTTCGGACTTTCGTGTGCTATCCTTAGTGTTTTACAAAACCGAATAAATCAAATCAAACAAAAACAACGTCAAATTTTGCAGTCATTATATCTCAAAATCAGGTAACAGTTCTTTGCTCCAAATATTTAATTATAACTAATATGCATGTGCTATGAACAATTTGAGACTACTATCAAAACTATACCACTCGTAGCTTTTCAGAAATTATAACAAAATTAGAAGTAGAAATTACGTTGTGTAGTCTCTTCTTCTAACAAACTGCGAATGAGGAACTATAGTATGAAAAAAGCGCCAGCGGGTTATGGTTTTACAGAATAGTGTGGGGAAAACGGTACGAAAATGGCGGAAACAAGTAGTAATAGTATTGCCGCTATATTGCAAAAATGTAACTTGTTGCTTTTACTACAAAATTTCGAAAATGAAAAAAAAGGTCTAGTAGCCCTAGTGTTTTAATGAATTAAAATAAGCTTTTAATGATGGAATTTTACATAAAATAAAAGAGAGTGGCTATTAAGGTAAGTTGAAAGGGTAGGTTTTCCTAGTAGGCCTGCCTATAGTTAAGCAGCCTAGCCTATTGAAATAGTAGTAGACAGGGCCTAGCTACGCTAGAGGGGCCTACTAGACCTCCAGGGCTTCTTAGGGCCTAGAGAGGCTCTAGGCCTAGGCCAGCCAGCCTTTAGAATCGAAAGTAACCAGGGCCGTAGCAATTACACAGGTTTAGTCTACCTTTTCATTTTTGAAATGTTGTAGCAAATGCAATACATTGCCTATACCTATTATTAGTAGTAGTTTCCGCCATTCTCCCCACACTATACTGTATAAACCCATAGTACTAGAGTTCCTCTAGTTAAAAGAGACTACACAACGTAACTTGTACTTTGCAGTACTATTATTTAAAAAGTCTCAACTTCTCTACTTTAAACGAATAGTTAGTTTGCCTAAGCGTCGAACTCGGGACCCTCTGTTCAACATTCTGTAGCGCTACCGTCTGCGCCACAAGTCAGCCTGCCAATATGGGTATTTTTAACATCCTTGAGCCTAACCCAAAAACTAATCTCATTCATCCAGGATATTAAATAAATAGAGGAATTCTCGCGCTGAACTAAATGTAAAAAGCGCTGAATCGAATGAAAATGTGCCAAACTGAATGAAAAAAGTGTCACTAAAGGCGTTAACGGCGTTCAATAATATCAAGGTAAAATAATACCAAATGCCCACTGACCATATTAGTTGGGTGTTACCGTTGGAATTAGAAGTGGTATTAGATATAGCTATTTGGAGATTTAAGATTCCACGGGTTGATTCGTGGTTGCGTAATAACATGACACGTTAAATTTACAAAGTGCGTCAAGTTAGCACAAGCCCTATAGAAATGGTAAAGTCAAGCGAAATCCTGTAACAGATGGCCTACTGCGCTGTGAAATTATATGTTTTAGCATAGTTTTCATGATCGTATGACCCACAATATTACGTTGAGAAAAAAAACGGAAATGATCACGAGAAGTAAACAAAACCTTGGACATTCAAAGTTGTACATTGATTGAATCACCAAAACATTTTTAATAGCCTTATCTATTGTTAGTTTACCTTTGGGCCGTGTTGATGATCCGGGACAGTATTCAGTTACCGGTGGGTCGACATAATCCTCTGGAAAAAAAACGGAATTAGTAGATGTTATTGTTGCTAAATCGTTGTGCCGTTTTGGTGCAATGCTTATTTGACGCCTGATTTAAATGATAGACCTATACCAAATAGTTCAAAATGAAACTGTATAAATATGCTTTTGTGACAAAACAAGAAGTCACGTATAGACCAATCCGAGAAGAATGGCGCCCTCTATTGTAGCCGCCATTGCTGGAGAACTTTAATTTCCCAAAACAAAACACAAAAGCGTCAGCGATGATTATAAAGACATGGTGTTATAAGGCCTACCAAGGACCGTCGTGCATTCATTGTTATTTTGGTCTTCGAACTACATAAAACATACAAGATAAGTATATTTTGTTTTGGGATGGGAAATTAAGTTCCCCAGCAATGGCGGCGACAATAGAGGGCGCCATTATTCTTGGATTGGTCTATACCACACTATTTTAAGGTACCGCTACCAAGTAGTGTGCGTATTGCTTAAAAATAGAGTCGCCATTCTGAAGACGATGTCCGTGAAATTGACATCGAAACGTTCAACAAGGTGATTATAGTGTATTGTCAATTTGTAACAAGTTCACATTGTTTGTATTTTACACATAGGCCTGTTTAAATTTTGTATGATACTATCAATGGCGGTTACGCTGTTTGATTGAATATAAATAAAAACAATAATCTAAATGCAAATTAACAACCAATCGTAAAAGTAAGGGTAAACAAACTACAGAAGCTTTAAATCTGTTTTTTTTTTAATTTCCAGATCCAAAAATAAACATTGAAGAACACTTATTAAGATTGTTCACCATCAGATATTCAGGTTACATTAACTCAATATCCTAGTCCAAGAGTACGCTTTGCTGTTGTTACGAATGTGTGTATTATTTGACCTGACGTGTTAGTAACCATAGATTTAGTATTTACGGCTAGATGGTAAACCTCCACAGAATACATCGCCCCAAAGTGCAGTTCCATGTAAGACCAACTATTCCGGAATCCAATCCGCTGTTGCTATGTCGAATTGCGTCCCAATCTTTCATAAAAGGTTCATTCATTTATCAGTAAGTAAAAGTAAATTTAATCCAAAAATAACGACATTGACAACATGAAATATATGTGACATATATAAATAATTTGTATGACAAAAAAATGTCAAAATACTATAATTGTAAATCAGTTATTATTATTTAACGTATATGTTTGTGACGAAGGCTGACGAAATAAAAATAGTAGGCGCATACATGGAACTGCAATTCTACAGTGTTAAGTTCACCATCTAGCCGTAAATAACATATATTTGTTGGTAACACACATGCGAATTTGAAATACCTATTGATTTAACCAGATAGTATGACCTCTACTCATTTTATAATCATTAGGTCATGTTTTCATAAAATGAACCTTACCGCTAGGAGTCTTTATTGTTATGGTGGCCACATCACCGGCAACATCATCCTCTACGTATGGTGTTACGTATATCCTATAAGTTCTAAGGCGACGCAGGGCTTGGATTCGTAACGAACAGTGATGTCTTGATGATGACGTCAGTGTATATCGGATATTTTGAACTTCTAGATCACCACCGAAGTCATCGGTGTCCTATTTTAGAGAAACAAAATGCCATTTAATAAAACACAAGGATTAGGCCTACTGAACGGTTAGTATTAAAATATACCCCAATGGTATTAATTGCAATAGTCGAATAATTTGGAAGGTCAGGACTTGTTTTACCACCCCGCCCCCGCCCACCCGCTGGCGCAACCATTGTTATGGAGTCATGTACGTTCACCTGCGATTTGTATGGCCCAGCTGTTAAGGCAGGAGAATCGTGAGCCATATCAATAACAACATCATCATGGGTTCGAGGCCCGCTCGCCCCATGGTTCTGGCAGTAAAACAATCTTCTCGGATGATAAACTGTGGGCGCAGCTGTGTACACATATGGCACATCTGAACTATAAAGAACCCAGTACATCTTTCGAGACAAGTAGGGGTCCCGGTGTATGGGTCCATACTTTTGTAGACAGATGAATGAGAGCCAGGCCTGATATCAGGCAGCAGGACATGACGTTACCCTTAGGAGCGTAGAAAGTCATATGAATGCATAACACCTGGTCCACAGCGTATTGAGACTCTACTGTATAAGGCGCAATATAAATTTAACTACATTACATTTGGGAAAATACGTGGAATGAACTTATTAATTTAAATTGGTAATTTATATGCTGTGGGAGCAGTTGGCGCAGCGGTTGCGGTTCAGAATCCCAATCGAGAGATAGGTGGTTCGAGACTCACTCACGCCAGTTGCTTTTGCAATGTACTTTACTCACATTGCTTCAGTCTACCCAGTTGTATGATGGGTACCTGCAAATTGCTGGGAAGTAACCTGCGATGGACTAGCATCCAATGCACGGGGAGTATCATTATGTCATCCTCTTTACGCAACAGAAACTGGAAATAAGCTCCAGCCCTACGAGCCGTCAGGCTTGAACAATGGATTGTAATTCATATGCTAGGTAGCAAAAAAATGCAAAACAAAAATAGCAAGTCGAGCTTGATCATGATTTGCGCTATGATACAATATGTAAATTCTGCCCTCTGTTGTTATAAGTTGAAGCATGCATTCATGTATACTATTTGAGTTTGTATGTTTAAAACTGACATCTGACATGTTGATACGAAAACCTTTTACTGTAGACTGAACCGATAATTATTATACCGATATTTATTTTGTCGCCACCACGATTACTGATGATGGCTCAATTAATGTAGAAATATTGAATTATGATATAATAGCATGTCAGCTGATTAGTGATCCTTGAACAGTTCTTAGAATGTAGCTTTTCAAAATACCGTTTACAAGATTTTATCAAAAAATAATTATATTTTAACTTTTTTAACTTACGTTTGTGGCAAGTTGAATAACACTGATGATGAAGTACCTAAGAGGAATTTTTAAATAATCGCTAGATTTCCACCTTAAATGATACTCGCTCCATTTTTTGGTTGTATTTCCACTAGTAATGATCGGCATTTTTGGACGACCTGAAAGAATAGACACAATCATATTAATTAATAATATAAAAACAATTTTTGTTTTACGTTTTGTTTTTTCAAGGGTTATCGTTATGGAAATTGTCGATCCCTGTTCTTTTATATCTAAAATCTCGAGCGGTTGATTTTTAATACATTCAGCGTCCTATTAGGCCTATTTCAATATTTAGTAAAAATTTACGCAAGAAGAGAAGGGGGAGGCCGTGGCCGAATACTCTGAAGTTTAATCTACTTAGCAAACAATCGCCTCAAAATGAGTCCCATTGCAATTGATTAAAACTATGTTTCTCAAAAAGTTGACTTCAAACCTATTTTGGTGATCGATTCAATTTGATCTCACCAACGATGCAACTCATTATGTGGTTAGACCTCAAATTATGAGGACTATGGTACTTATAAATTCATTAGGCCTATAATATACTTTTTAGGCCAGCTTTCTTGAATGAAATGTCCTTAATGCAGATTTTCTGTGTAATTGTTTGTTTTTAGATTATATCATGATTTTCTTAAAACCGTATTTCTCATACATGGACATTTCAGATGCTGATATCTTATGATCTAATTATCCAATGAATATATTTTAAAGTATAGCTTATATTATGCTCTATTAGAAGGAACCAATAACTCAATTTTGGATTTTTCTATCACGAGGCTATTTCCTTGGCCAGACCTAACATATTATTTATGTTATATACTTTATTTGTAGTTTGTTATATAATGTAAATGTATAGTTATTTACAATTATAGAGGTCTATATAGGCCTATGTATATTTATCTGTCAAAAAATTACCAAACAATAATATTTAATAGGCTTTTATTCACAATGCTACTACATATATTTATTGGTATTACTCTACTCTTTAATTAACCTAAAATTGATTTTGTCGTAAACCAATGAGTGTGCCGTGAACCAAATTTACATTGCCGTGAGTTAGGAAATAAACCATTTCACGGTGTCAACTGCGCATGTGCGTTACCAAGGTCAAGTAAGAAAACGACGCGTGACTTTTATAGAAAGAAATATTGCCGCGCGTCGTTTTATTACTTGACCTGCACATGCGTAGTTGAAACTGTGAAATAGCTTATTGGTTTTGTCGTGAACCAAATTGATTTTACATTCAACCAAATTCATATTGTCGAGATCAAATTGATATTGTAGTTTAAAATTGATTTTCTCATGAACCAAATGTATATTACAGTGATCAAATTGAATTTTTTATCAATTCAATATTGTCGAGAGGCAAAATGTTATTGTTGTTAACCAAATTGATATTGCCGTGAACTTATGGGCCACCGTACGTAGGTGAACCGAGCCGGCCGCTGGTTCGTCCAGGCACTGGCAAGCCCCACAGTGGAATCATATGGACATGTCCCTGAAATGAGTAAAGCTTACCACTTATGATATACTCCCTACGTGATACTCCTTGTGAGTTACGAACTTCACACATGTATGTCCCATAATCATTCTTTGTTTCAATCTTTGCCAATAAGCTGTGAATACAAATACCAAATATTTAAAACAACTGAGACATACTCATAAAAAATGAAGGCGGTCATAAGATATAGAATTTAATATTTAAACTTAATAGTGAGAAAATCTGGCCAAGTTCGACAACCTAAATTTAGTGACGGCTGGAAATTAGTCCCAATATCTGCAGACAGTTCTTCGGGCCAATGCATAGTAACCAAGACTGAATCGCACAACCATTTAAAGCAGAGCATAGATCAGCCTTACGCTCATATGAGACAACTATGCAATCACTGACCAGGTGTGATGCAAATATGAATAGGCATATGCATAGAAAATTAAATAATTCATGAACCAAGCGAAAGATAATAGCAGGTTTAAAGATGTATTGTCACTTAAAAAATTACAAAAACTGATTTTGAAAAAAACAAATGTTAATTTTTGAGAATTATATGATCATGAAAGAGGGTATTTTAAAAATATTTACTACAAATTACAGTATTATATGTTAACAATCTGCCAAAAACATTTAAAAAAACGCTGGAAACCTTTTTCATAATTCTAACGTGTGAACATCTTATTAAACAATTTTAAATAAATTAATTTATATTTTTTAAATTTATGAATGTGATGTCACTTCGATATATAGTAAGGTAATTTCAAAATTAATGGCGATTTTTGTCATTTTCAAGCGACAATATAGCTTTAATCATGTTTACTAAAACATCCTTTCTAGTCGGGCGGCAAAAAGTTAGATCCTGACATTGAGTATATAGTTTCTTTACTTTTCTGAATTATGAGGTAGTACGGTCCCAAAATACGGCTTTTCTGGCACGTAAAAGTTGGGTAATGCGTTTTCCAAAATGACTTATATGCTGGTAACCATTGATCGTAGATACGTTATTTTGATTTCAAATTGTTTGCAACATGCATGTTTCTATTAGCTTTAATGAGAATGTGTATCAAATAATGACCGGAAGAGCCAATACTGGCACATTTGACCATATGACCGCATTGGACGCACATCGTTCAGGGAATGCAGGTTTATACTTATACCTTAATAAGAAATATTTTCAAATAATGATTAGAACCATTATTCTCTTACCTTTGACCTGTTTAATACATCATTCTTCATACAATAACATTACGCTTAAAGTAGTTATTTGTAACCATTCGCAACTACTGTGACTACATTTTCTCTTATTGATCCTCTTCATCTCTCGAACGCGTTCACTTTTTTTATAAAAAGCCTGTTAAACACTCCATTTATTCATGCAATTATCATTTGAGCAACCACAAAAACCGTGACAAACTTGATACAGTATTTACATTATACGACATAAGAACCAGGGATAACATTTACGAAAACAGTAACATACGTGCATCTGAAAGTTAAAGAACAAGTTGATCCGACAATAAGACGCGGAAAGCTGCGCACAGTAGCTGTAGCTAATTAGTGTCACCATAGTGTACGCCGCCATTTTTTTACAACCGCCTATACAAGGCGATTAAAGATTAGAGTTTGACTACTGATCTAAAACTATACAAGCAAAATAAGTGATAGAATTAATCGGTTCTGTATCGTGCTTGTTTTTATACTATTAACATCATCTGCTATTCAACTTTCAAATTTCTGTGACTACTGCGCCTGAGGTAAAGTCGCCGTGTGTAGTAGCCTGAGGCGTTATTCGCAATTTTTATTAAGCCAGAAACAAAAAATAATATATTGTATACATTTTTAATAGGGAAGCATTTATAATGATATTTTAATTCAATTTTAATGTTAAAGTATTACCAGTTGATGAATTATTAATTGTTTCATATTTCGAAGATATAAAGTGACACCCATACAATGCTAGTTATCAGAAATTATGGAAAGTACAACACGAAAATAGTCACAAACGTGCGTGACAGGACCGACAGACCAATAGATAGACAGACAGACGTGCAGTAATTTATCTTAAGAGCTATATTTTTTTATTTCTTGTCACATCCAACAGCAAGAAACTCGCCACTTACAGGATGAGAACTACGCCGTGCTTTCTAAACCAAGTCTCATTATGAGGCTTAGGGAGTGGCGTTGTTATGTCGTGGGAACCAACCTAGCGTTCAGCAAGATTCAAACCCAAGACCTCAGGATTGGAAGGCAAGCATGCTAACCACCAAGCTACAGTGCCACTTCATTTGTGTCTATTCATGATTGATTTCTTTAAGATTCTATTTGTATGCATGAGTCATAGATTTATTATTTAAGGCTAGATGGTGAACTTCCACAAAATACATAGCCCCAAAGTACAATTCCAAATAAGCCATACTATTCAGAAATCCAACCAATCTAATCGTGTTACGTTCTAACGATGTTGCTACGTCAAAATTGCGCACCCAATCTTTCACAAAAGTTTCAAATTTATCAAAAAAAAAAAATGAAAGTATATTTAATCCAAATATAAAGACATTGATAACAAAAAATGTATGTGACAAATGTAAATAATTGTTATGACAAAAGAATTTTAAAAATACAATAATTGTAAAACATATTATTATTTAACTTACTTGTTTGTGACTAAGGCTGACGAAATCAAAATAGTAGGCGCCTACATGGGACTGGAATTTTACAGTGTTAAGTTCACCATCTAGTCGTAAATAATAGTTCTATGGTATGAATCTAAGAATCAGAGCTCGTTATAATACATTTAGCATGTAGAATAAGGCATGTATACTGTACTCACGTTATGGATCTTTACGAAACAGTTCAATAAACAAAAATAAACAACTACAGTACACATTGTTGCCTAAATTGCTCACTTATTGACTTCAATTGCTTCGCCAGTAGGAGGTAACCTGTCTATTGTAGATAATTTCGTAAATAATGTTTTAATGTTTTCGTTTTTCCACAAGAAAGTCGGTTTGTAGAGTTTCCAGAGCAACGCAGTACAGCTGCTGGTCAAGGATGTAAATATACGCAATGTTCAGCCTTTTGAAAATAACCGTTCAGCATCACACATTGTATTACAACATTGTTAACGGATCTCATGGGATCTTATTAATCAGAGGTCTAGTTAATTCCTGTCTTCAATTTCTTGTCCAGTCACCCTAGTTTTTCTTGTATC
The DNA here is from genome assembly GCA_025631205.1 of Nesometra sesokonis. NCBI lineage: Eukaryota > Metazoa > Echinodermata > Crinoidea > Comatulida > Antedonidae > Nesometra > Nesometra sesokonis. Next base: position 10,017 of record JAOTQE010089017.1, read on the forward strand.
ATCCATAATCAGGAGTATTTACCCACAAGACTTTCATTGAGGAAGTGAAAATCACCCATTTTACTTGTAAATATCACTTGGTGGAACGCCTTTATTGTTTAAATACTATTGTTATGAAGTTACAAACAACCATCTTGTTTGCGTCAGAATCATAGAAAAATTATCATGCACAGCGCAGTAACCACCAGCTTTATTGGGAGATCGTGGGTTCGAGTCCGATCCGAGAAGAACTTGCGAAGATTTTTTTTCGCAAGTGTTCTCAAACGTACTAAGTATTCAGTACATTTTTCACACGTAAGGTTCGGCAAGAATATTACCTTGGGACGGGATCTCGTTTTACATTTTTATTGATGAGTGTTGATTAATAATTGTTGCTAGTGAATGAGTTTGGTTTTATCCATTTTGAGTATGAAAATGTGCATAAAGTTGTTCTGATATCCATGGAATGAGTCCTCCTTTGCTGTCAAATGATTGTTGGTTCTCATGATTTGTTAAATGTGCTGCTGATATCCTAGACTATCTTAATTCATCAAAAGAGGAAGGTACACCATACAGATGTTCAGTAACCTAATTAAACCCAACGCAACCTGTAGCAAGAAAACGTTTGAAATTGCATTTTATCATGCTGCTATTAAGAGCAATAGCTTTCGAGGCTCTTGAATTTTGAGGAAACAACAAAAGCGAGTCTGTACAAATTTCTCAAACATACCTCAGTCACCTTGACATAATCGTAAAAGTACAAGATACTTTGATATGGTGGGTATTTGGTCCTTATGCCATTTTTTTCTATTTCAGAAGCATTATCCTCTTCTTTAATTCCAACTACTCGAAGGATCGAGGAAGCCTTTCATCATATATATACAACTCGGTGGAGAACCAATATCAGATGCATTATAGTGGTCAATTGCTTTTCTTTCTAGATAACGACGCAATTATCTTTAGATGTATATGTAACAAAAACAGTATTTATGGTAAAAAATACATCGCGACAAGTGACAATTTTAAATCCTTCAAGAGCTAGTAATGGGGTTGAAAAGTTTTTCCCTGCATTGCAAATGACGTAATTTCTTTGAAAATACACTCCCTTGAACATGGATGATGCTCACTCTATGACATTAATTTTATATTAGTTGCTGCTTATAATATAATATATAAAACACTTGTTAGATGGACACTATCAATTTCTCTACAATATATATCGCATTAAAATATCTCTAAGTCAAAAGTGAAAATGGCATTTTATGTCAGTTTTTAAAGTAATATTTGGTATTATTAAGTGTGTATTAGGATATAGATACGGAATGAAAGTAAACACCAACAAAACAAAGGTAGTGGTGATAACGGAAATACAAAAGGACATAAGAATTAACACCAATGGGGAAAAACTGGAACAAGGTTCAAATACCTAGGATTATAGCTGATTATAGTATCATCAGGTGGAAGAAATAAAGACAATATAAATAGAATAGTGACTAGGAAAGAAGCATAATTCAACAGAGAGAAAAGCATACTCAATGTAAAACTAAAACTAGAGTTAAGGAAGAGGATTGTCTAAATCTTAGTATAGAGCATTGCAGTATGTGCATCAGAAACGTGGGAAAGCATTTGAAATGTGAATATAAAAGAGAATGTTACAAATTAGCTGACGATTGCGAATAATAAATATTAAAGTAATGCAGAGAATAAATAAAGGAAGCAGTTTGATTACACATGTTAAGAAACGACCAAAAAATTGGATAGGTTACATACAAAAAGAAGGATTGATGAAATTGATTATGGAAGGAGGATGTGAATGGAAAGATTAAGGAGAAGAAAAAACAAGAAAGGAAATGCTGGAAGATCTGCAAAATGGCAGATATGACACTTTGAAAAGATTAGCTCAAGATCGTGAAGCAAAGGGAACATAGTGGTTATTATATTAGTGTCATAATAGGAAACATGCCTTCTGCATGATACTCATAATGACTATGGTGTGACATCTGTATTTCAATAGTCATAAAAAAAACAAATAATTTACAATTAATGTTAACGGGTAATTAAGAATGATGTAGTAAACAGGTCAAATATTTCTCATTAAGGTAAAACGTCCATTTCCTGAACGATTTGCAACCAATTTCGAATCTATGCACCCAGTAGTTACAGAGAAATGATAAAGGTTGTACCAGAAATGGTATTTCTGTTCATTTTTTACCAAACCTCCATTACAGTTAATAGGAACATGAATATTTGAAAAAAATTGAGATCAAAATACAGTATGTACGATCAGTGGTTACCGAGATATGAGGCTCCAAAATACTGGCGGCCATTTTGGAAAACGCCGTCTAACGTTAATCGCTCAACCGTTGCACACTGGCAAAAACAGGATTTTTGGACTACAATACCTCATAATTCAGAAAATTATTTTAAACAACTGTATGTACTCCATGTCAGAGTCCACATGTAATATCACGTTTAGCCATCGGATTATTCCAACTCGTATAAGGTTTATTAAAGTAATTTGGAGAAAATAGAAAATGATACATTACATACAGCTTTAAGCCTTTATTGGCAAGTTTTGGAATGTTGTGGGCATCGTGGGATATTGATGCCTCTGGTCCTGTACGTCCTAATGTTCATAACATTACCCAGAATCTAGATAACTGTCGGAAACCAAACCCGCACATATCCTTATTACCTCCGCCAATGAAGTTTGTGGGGGTATGTCCTCCGTCGTGTTGGTTCGTGTTTGTGTGTGTCTGTGGGTGTGTTTGCCTTTTCGCAGTATAACTTAAAACATAGAATTTCGGTCGCTTGGCGGAGGTTTGCGCTCTACGAGTTCTTCTAGTATTCAATAATGAGTTCGATACATTTAATATAGCGTGTACTTCGGGATGTGTACTCTACTAACCACTACCTGGCCCAATGTACCCCGGTGAATGTTCTACATACCTAACATTGGTCACCCACATTGATGGTTTCACTGGAACACCGTCTTTATACCACGTTGTGTTGAAAGGATTTGGGTTACCATGATGTTTGCAGAATATGGCAACTTCGGTTTTAATTGCAACACGAATATCCTGTGCAGCAGTACTCGTAATGACAGGTTTATCTATATTTCAGATTAAAAAAAAAACATGTTGGTGGTAGGATTAAGGCCCGGTCACACTATCATCGATAACACTACCGATATATCGATGCCGATATATCGATACTAATACAAATTATCGGTGTAGTGTAAATGTACGTAGGCGGTCACACTAGCTCGAAACTGATGCGATGATCGTCAGTGGTATCGGTATCGCATCGGTGGAATCGCTTTTGGAGCGACTTTTTTTTCTGGAAATCGGGAGCGATAAAAACTTTGAGCCAATCAGAGAAGGGTACGTTTCCATCAAGCCGGGGCGCGGTGGCGGTGTAGTAGTACACACGATCGACGATCAAGATGGATGACCAAATTGAGTTATTAATTATGGCGGTGGAGAGAAATGAGATTTTGTACAACAAATCGCATGTACAATTTAAAAACAATGAACAAAAAAGAGACGTGTGGAAAGGAATAGGAGACAGAACTGGAATGAGTGGTGAGTATCAGGACCGTCATGCCTAGGCCTAGCTAGGTTCTAGACTAGGCCTAGGTTCTTTATTAGGCTGGCCTAGAAGACCTTAGAGAGCGGTTTTCGCGTGGTGACGTACTGTCGGTATCGTATTAGCAGATCGAATTTTTTTGCTAATTTGACCGCAAAGAAACCGATTTGTCGGTACCAATATATTGCCATTGAATTATCGGTACTGTTATCAATGATAGTGTGACCGGGCCTTTAGTTTATACGCACAGTCTAAGTTTGAGACGGTGTCAAAATCGTATGACCAAACCACAAATTCCGCCAATTCGTTATAAAGTCATTGGTTATTGGAATCACCAACATATGTTTCTAGCATATGCACAGGGCCTTAGTCAGCATGATACAGACAAGGAGGCCGCCTCATCTGAAATTTTCAAAATGTTGTTACTTTGTTCTGAAATGCATTTATAGTCCTATAATATATTGACCCTACTCGCCGCCGGGGCCCAAGCGTCGCCTCGTCTTTTTTTTTCTATTCTGGTTACGGTCATGCATAGAAATTTAAGGACGGATATTTTGGGTTTTTTTTTTCTGCCAGTCACACTATACACACTTACATAGTATAGATATTTTGACCGTTCTGTTGACATCCCCGGCCTGGTTCCACGCCTTACAAGTGTAAATCCCTCCGTACTCTTGTGTTAGATTTGGAAACATTAGCACAGAGGCGTTCATAAAAACTACCCTATCATCCCGTTTGCTTGTCCGGCGCCAATTAATGTCTGGTGATGGTGAACCATCAGCTAGGCAACTTATGTTGAGCTCAGTGAATTCTTTAAACTCGAGTAAGGATTTTCTACCGATTGACCCGTTGTTAACAATGATGTCTGTGATTGTAGGAGCAACTGGAATGAAATTGCAATGAGAAAATGTTAACAATTGTCAAAATATTGAAATAAGCCTATGAACGATTTGAAATGGACTGGATGGTTAAAATACAAGTTAATAAGGCACCGTGTTTCGGTTGAGACGTTAAGAAATTGGTCCCGTGTCAACATGGCTCATCCATTCTCTGGTTAAATAACGCAGTACACTCTTCGGAAAAAGTAGGCGATTGCACTGTGCACTGGCCGGTCATCACCAGAATGATCCCATCTAATCCAAGACTCTCGATTGGGGGTGGATTCGGGATATTTTTTGGTAGCGGGGGTATGGGGTGGGAGCTTAAATCTCGATTTTGGTTGTTGAAAACAAAACAAAAACCTGCTCGCAATTACTGCTCTACCTTGTGTCTAGGGTCCCTATTTACAGCTTTCGTGCATGTATTTCAAATAGTCGGTTGTTATTTAAACCAGGGAACAGTTAAATTACAACCAAATATTTTTTTCGGATCATCAGTTTTAGGAGGACTTTAAGTCTGTTAAGCCCCCTAAACCCACCTTTACTTCACTGCCAATGGGTTATCCTGGGTGTATCATACCAAAATATTCCAAACAATCGAATATAATCTACACCTTTAAAATATCTCCTGCGTTGACGTTCATTATAAAAGTATTATTATTTTTCTCCAGGTAAAATTACACATGTAACATTGACATGAGAGAAATTTCTGTTTTTATATTAAAATACAATCATGGTTTACCGATAGTTTGTAATTCATATTGAAATCGTTGTATCATCTGCCCATCAAGCTGTCTTGCTTCACACACGTAAGTTCCTGAATACTCGTCTGTAATTTTCTTGATGGTAAATTCTGATATATTGCGGTAGCTGTTTTCCGCTATTTCAAATTGACTGTTTCTCGTTGTAGAATCGATTTCTGAAAAAAAAGTTCAGGATGTTAATAAAAATGCAACAAAATGAAGATTTGTATATATCGTCAGTAACCCTGCATAGAGGTACAGACTGATGTGTGCCTAAAGAGCATGACGGATGAAAAGCGCATGACAAGACGTAAAACGTATGTACAGTGATTAACTATATAGTACAGTCTGTTAGACCAGAAAATTGGGCTGATATTGCACTTTGTGACAAAAGCACCGAATTTGGCAGAAACCTTCTTTGGGTTGGAACAAAAAACCTCAGAAGGGATGCCCAACAATTTAAAGACGTCATTTTGGCCACGCCCATGTTTTATATACTATATAATTAGGTAAAAATTGAGGGTTCATATAAACATGCCAAGTTTGGTATCGACTTAAAGCTCATGAACTGATTTTGATTTCAAATTTTTTGCAACATTCATGTTTCCTATTAGCTGTAATGGAAATGCTTGTCCAAAAATGACCGGAAGTGCCATTTCTGGCACATTTGACCTTTGATCCCATGTCATATCTCCATAACCACTGGGTGCATAGATTCGAAACTGGTCGCAACTCGTTTAGGACGAGAGTGTCGATGTTAATTTAGACAAGTCTTGAGATGTGAGTTTAACAGAAAACTGACGAGAATATAGGCATGCCAAGTCAATAGGGGGAGAGGGGCGGTTCTCGCTTTCCTCTTGGATATGTGCCTGCATGCCAAATCTGAACCCAGATATATGAGGATGAATTACAAGGTAACAATGGATAACAATGCCATCTTTATCAAGTGTCGAACCAAATATTTCTGCTACCTTTCCTCAGTGCATCAACAATGTGAATGCTCATTCTGTTGTCGGCTTTTTTATGATCTCGCTTTCAATACTATTTATGGTTATCATCAATAACAAGGTGTCTACCAGTATTTTGTGCTTTACAGGGTCTTGGATTAAATCTTAGTACACCGTAAAAGCAAAAAAAACACAGTAGCTAGCTGGTCAGTGTCACCAACTTTTCGTGCACTGCACGCCATTACTAACCGGGCTAGTATTCCTATTCAACAACCGCCTATTTAAGGCAATTGACGATTAGAGTGCAGCTACTGATTCAAAACTATACAAGCAAGATCAGTGATCGAATGAATCGGTTCTGTATCGGCTTGCTTTTATACTATTAACATCATCTGCTATGCAAATTTCAAATTTCTGCGACTACGCCTGAGGCGAATGTCGCCGAGTGTAGTAGCCTGAGGCGTTATTCGCAATTTGCTTAACTCCTGAAACAAAAAATAATATGTTGTTTACAGTTTTATTAATTAAGCATTTTAAAGTGTATTTATAACGGTATTTTATTTCAATGTTAATGTTAATTTATTACCAGTTGATGGTTAATTGTTTCATATCTCGTAGATATTTAATGTGACTCTCATACAATGCTGATTATCAGAAATTATATGGAAAGAAGAAAACGCAAATAGTCACAAACGTGCGTGACAAGACCGACAGATATACAGGCAGATATTTTTGAAAAGGTGTTTATAAAGTCGCTTTCCACGTCTAAAAATACATATGAGAGATGTAGAATGTTGACAAGACAACACAATTTCTACTAGAAAACTTCACATTCCACCTATTATAGGAAAAGTAGTAGTCTTATCAAGTTTTACTAGGTTTGGGACAAGTTCTTTTCTCATAAAAAATATGGACAATAGACAGGGTAATCATAGTAGCTTTCTCATAATTGAATATCAAAACAAAATTCAATTGATTAATTGTGTCGTTTCTAACTTGGTAACACTAGCAAGATCTTATATAAAAAATCTAAGGTTTTATTCTATTTTTGCTATGTAGAGCTTCTATGTGACTTTAAATTTCCAGTAGTAATGTCATAAAAATAGTTTCAGAAATCCAATGGCATAAATTTAATATGTCTGTGGTATTGTTGACAACAAAAACTATAATTTGATATTAATTAATCTTGATAGGTGTATTTTAAATTTGTATAGGCCTATATAATATAGTTATTTACGCAATAATACTTACAAAGAGGCGTGGTCTAAATTACACTTTTAATGACCTATTGACACAGAAGAAAGATGATGCATTCTGGTCATGTTTATGACAATGTCCATCTCATGAGCTTTACTTTGATACCAAATGTGACATCTTATTATAATTTTTTTTTTCATGTGAATTTAATGCACTTATTACATAAAATATAAAAATGGCGCGGTCTAATTGACCTCTAATGCCATAAATACACCTCATAGTATATTTTGAGTGTATTATTGGCAATGTCCAGTTCATGGGTTTTAATTTGATACCAAACTTGACATGTTTATATAAACCATTAATTTTTACCTAATTATATACTGTAGTACAGTATATACAAAAAAGGGGCGTGGCCAAAATTACGTCATTAAATTGAATTGAATTAAATTGAATTTTTGGGCACCCCTTCTAAGATTGTTAGTTCCATCCTAAAGAAGGTTTCTGCCAAGTTTGTTGCTTTTGTCACAGAGTGCAATAAAAAGTGCTAACAGACCCTATTAATAGAAGCGCGCCAAGGATTTTTTCTCTACCGGGGCCTCTCTGCACACGCGTGTAAGTTTATGTCTTTGCAATGTCACCATATCATTGACAACTAGATGATGGACCTTCCATCTAATGCATAGTCCGAAAGTGCAGTTCCATGGATGCGCCTACTGTGTCGAAATCCAAATAATCCAACCATGCATTCTTGCTACGGATACAAAAGCACCCCGAAAGGGGGATGGGCAAAATTGCTGAATTACGTACATTACGCCCCAAACTTTTATTTTTAAAAATCATCAATGAACAGAGGTAAATTTAATTAAGGATTCCAAAATAAATTGACGAAATTAAAAATATATAATATAATTAAATAGTTGTGTGACAAAATTATGTTTAAAATACAATGATTATAAAACAGTATTTATCATTCAACTTTCATGTTGTTACTGAATGCTGCATTTGTTGAGTAGGTGTCTACGGAGTATTTGCAAACATATAGCGTTAATTCCACGGTCCAGTTGTTGAATTAATAAATCCATGAGTGTCACTAACAATTAAATCTAAATATGCCGCTAAACAAAAGGTTGATTTCCCGAAAACCCATGAAACCAATGTGTGTAAAAATATTACGTTCTCTATTTTTTTTAAATAAACTACAGTATATAAAAATTGCCCAAAATTGACAGACCGTTGTGGATTACATTGAGACAAGGCATGGCAAAACCACCACTTTTCCTGACAATGTGATTTGGTTTAATTAAATACATATAATAATATAATTAACTTTTCCGCGTATAAACAAAATAATAATGCACATTAATAAGCACTTCTCTACATTAATTTTACTAAAATTAAAAAAAGAAAGTATACTGCCCTCTAACGGCACATATTTACGCCCTCTATGACTAAGCTAAAATCATTAACTAGGACTTCGAGAAGGGTACAAGCTAACCGTCTTTACTACAACTATAGACATTGAAATAATACTGACCCCTAATGGCAAAGATTTGCGCCCTCTATGACTAAGCTAAAAACAAAAAAAAAAACAAAACTAGTTTATGGTATCGGCTTTGGTGATGTTGGTGGTAATAACCAATAAACAAATCTTGTTTTTTTTTTGCCAAGCACAAAATTATGTTTAAAATACAATGATTATAAAACAGTATTTATCATTCAACTTTCATGTTGTTACTGAATGCTGCATTTGTTGAGTAGGCGTCTACGGAGTATTTGCCAACATATAGCGTTAATTCCACGGCCCAGTTGTTGAATTAATAAATCCAATAAATGAGTGACACTAACAATAAATCTAAATGTGCCGCTAAACAAAAGGTTGATTTCCAGAAAACTCATGAAACCAATGTGTGTAAAAATATTAATATCTCTATTTTTTTTTAAATAAACTGTTCAAAAATTGCGCAAAATTGGCAGACCGTTTTTGATTACATTGAGGCAAGGCATGACAAAAGTACCACTTTTCCGGACAAAGTGATTCGGTTAATTAAAAATAATTTAACTTTTAATACTGACTCCTAATGGCAAAGATTTGCGCCCTATATGACTAAGCTAAAAAAACAAAACTAGTTCTTTCAGAACGGTACCAGTTAACCAACTTTATTACAGACATCGAACTGAACCGGTAAAGTGATGACAATTTTCAAATTAGGATGGTCAAACTGTTAATTTGTAAAACAATACCATTTTATCTAATCTAATAGGAAATAATGATAAAAACATAAAATTTGTGTAAATTAAATTTGCATCAGAAAGTTTATGGTATCAGTTTTGGTGGTGTTGGTGGTAATAACCAAAAAATAAATATTTTTTGCCCAAGCACAGAATATTTGAAAATGTAGCTTGGTCGGTCTTTGTTTTTTTCAAAGTAGGCATCTGTTACTATCTACCTTTTTATTACACTATGGACTGGGTACTGTGCAGGAAAAATGTATTTGTTTCTGACTAGGTTTTAGTCAGTGGTATTGCAATATGATAATATTCCCATTCCACCCTGTCCACCGCCCCCAAACACCATAGTCATTTCAACAAATTTCAAACAGAGTTTACGCACCACTGGTGAATGTTCCGGTAAAATTAATTTAGTACCATCCATTTTTCAGTCAGTTGTATTTCAATTTTCTACATTAGCTGGCGCTGGCATTTCATTAGGTGTGAGGCAATTTATGTTTCAACATTAGCTGGTGACCGTGCGAAATTAGCTGGAATCGATTTTCCAATTTTTACATAAGGGGTTCAGATTTTACATTAGCGAGAGTCTTTCTACAGAAGCTGCTAAGTTTTCTACATTAGCTTTTGTTTCTACACAGGGTTTGTAACAGCACGTTGGTCAAAATTTGCGATACTTGTATTATTAGTACTGGTAGGCCCTGTGGGAGAAGTTGGCGCCGTTGCGGTTGAGAATCCCAATCAAGAGGTCGTTGGTCCGAGACTCACTCACACCATTCGCTTGCGCGCACTTTACTCGCATTGCTTCAGTTTACCTAGCTGTACGATGGGTACCAGCAAATCGTCCCATCTAGGTGGAGTATCATACTTTCATCTGCTTCACGCTACTGAATCTGGGAATAAGCTCCAGCCCTCAGCCTTCAGGCTTGGACAATGGATTTACTACTACTGCTACTACTACTGCTACTGCTACTGCTATCGCTACCACTACCACTACCACCACCACTACTACCACTACTAATACTACTAGTAATTCTACTATTTTACTGGTAGGCCAACTTGTTAAAATTGCCTTCTAATTCGAATATATGGGAGACATTGACAAATGTTGACATTTGTGAGATACTGCTTTAAAAATGACTAATCTGTTTTTGACATAGAGCAAATGAAATCTTAAACAGTTCATCATCGTACAACTTCATTAGGTGTGTGTTCCCATTAGAAGATTTGACAAGCCATTACTAAACTAAAGCCGGGCACGCACTGCGTCGTGCGACGGTCGTACGACGATCGCACGACTAAATCGCCTGTGTGCGTGTCTGTGTGTGTGGGAGGGGAGGGTGTGGGTTCCAGACGCAATGACGGCCTTCTACTCGTTAGTCGACGTTTTTTTAGTGATTTTCCTGTTGAATCACTAAAAAACTGCCGGTCTACGAGTAGAAGATTATCAACGAGCCTGGAAACCAAACACACCAGGAGCGACGGTTTAGTCATGCGACCGTCGTACGACCGTCGCACGACACAGTGAGTACCCGGCCTAATAAGTGGATTAGTTTGCTCTTGTTCGCTTAGCTCTGAAGTTATTTTTTTTTAATTAAATATAATAAGCGAGTATGTTATTCAATAACTACCCTACATTTTCACCATATTTCTTAGAAATGTCGAGTAAAACAAATAAAATGGTATGATAACTGAAAATGTTCATCTGGTTTTAAGATACGATAATTCTAAGTTTAACTTTTGGACAAACCAATTGATTTTACTGACCTGGCTGACAGTTTTGGATACTTTGTCCTTGTCCGGTGTCCTTCTTCAGAGTGACGGCTCTGTTGTTAAGCAATCCGATCACCGGTAGGTGGCGGTCGCCTAACCATAGGGTCGTGCACGTGACTCAGTAAGACGAGGACAAAGTAACTGAGGAAAGAAACATCGTCACCGCTTTGTCAAGATGTGGATACCCACTGTGGACCTTCAAAGTAGTGAAAAAAAGAATGGAACAACAGAATGGAAAAAAAGAAAAACAACAAGAGAGAGAACAACAGGAAAAGTCAAGGTTTGGTTGTTATTCCATACGTTGCTGTGTTTTCTGAGAGGGTGTCTAAAATATTCAGAAATGTTGGCGTTAACACAGCTATGAAGCCCCATTCATCTCTCCTCTCAGGAAAATACTTGTAAAACCAAAAGATCGAGTGGAGAATAAAGCCACAACTAACTGTGTGTATGAAATATCATGTGGGGGCTCTAATTGCACATACATTGGGGAGACTGGGAGAACACTGGGGACAAGACTCAAAGACCATCACAAGGAAACGGAAAAGTATTACTTATACTTGCCAGTCTCGTAAGAACTCCCAATCTGAAATAAGCAAGTCAGCCATAGCGGACCACGCCGTAAAAGAAAATCACATTATTGACTGGAACCACAACAAGATCATAGACAAAGTAGATGAAGAAACCATCAGACGCATCAAGGAGGCCATATGGATAAGACGTAGAGGAGATAAGACTATAAACAGAGATGAAGGGGCCCACTTATTAAGTCACGTGTACTACCCTGTGGTTAGACGACCGCCTCCTACCGGTGATCGGATTGCTTAAAAACAGAGCTGTCACTCTGAAGAAGGACACCAGACAAGGACAAGGTGTCCGAAACTGTCAGTCATGTCAGTAAAATCAATTGGTTTATCCAAAAGTTAAACTTAGAATAAATTATAAAATGGTATGAGTCAAACAAAATAGTAATGTAAATATGATTTGGTTATTTGGAAACAACAAAACAGGTACCAATTAATAAATGTTTTAATAGATATTAGAGACTGAAATTGGAGATTTGGTGTTTTTTTTAGGAATTCGGATCAATTATTCTAGAAGTAGAAATGATACAATATTTTGGATACGAACTGTGTAGTCTGAATTAAAGTGAGCCGCCAACCATTAAATAAATAAATAAAATGCAACTCTAATATAATCAATATAATTCGCATTTCCTACATTTTGTCGTGTAAATGGAAATTTTAAATTAATGTTACACAAAAATGTCTTTCTGTACTTAAATTTATTATTATATCATATATTAAGAATATTTTACCCAAAAAAAATCTGCATTTCTGATTTCTATTATTAAAATGATTAAAGTACCCCATTCTGCAGACGGACGCACTTTCAAGTCTAAAACATCGGCTTGAAATTAAAAGGTTAGAGAAAAAAATATCAGAAACTAAATATAATTAAGCATGACCATGAAATACTATCCGATGAAGTGTTACTCGATTGCTAACGTTAATAGAACATTTTACTTCATTTTCAGAGTGTTTTTGTATAAATTGTGTTTTGTTTATTTGAAAAAAATCTGAATAGTATAGAATTTAATCAACAAGGTGAGAGCATGGTTTTGGTAGGACTATTACCTAAGTGTATGGAACGTCATTTGAGCAAAAAATATATACAAATAATCCATTGGGTGTGGCATCAAGTAAATCTATATCGTCGATGGACTTTTACCAGTTTTAACCGTACACCATAAAGATGACAACACTGAAACCGAAGAGCAACACAAACGTACACTAGGTATGGTGTTCTTGGAAACACGAGTTATCGAGTTATAGGAACCACGATGGTAGCCATGTTGTTGCCGGAGAGGGCGCACCATAGCATGCCTCGTGATTCATTGTTACGCCAGCCGTGCTCCATTATAAAGGTGCCACTTTAATCCTATTCTGTGGAGAGACACAAAGAGGTAGGGAGGAATTGGGAGCTACATACCCTGAATCTTGTCAAATGGTTTGGTCCTCGACCATTCAAACGTACTACTGGTGTTGACGTTACACATCAGTGTAACAGAATACCCTTCCTTGATAATTTTAAATTGCGGGTCTACCTCGGATGTTTTTATAGTCGGATCTGAAAGAGAAGAAAATAATTTACGATCCATAAATAATTAAAACATTAATTAAATCGGCTCGGTGAGGTTTAACAGCCTTGTGGTGGGATAGCTTGCCGTGATAAAACGAAAACAGATTAAAATTTAAATTAACTATAAGTTAAAATAAGTAAATGACTAGATATTGATGAGAATTTAGGCGCGCCGGTGTAAATTAAAATACGACCTACGCTCTGTTCTATCGCAAAACCATGGGTAGAACGATCTAATCAGGTATCTACTTATCAACCAAGCTTTTAAAGATGTTCATAAAGTTGAAAAACTAAAACTAATAATGATGATGATGCTGATGATAATGATGATGATGATGATGATGATGATAATGATAATGATAATGATGATGATGATGATGATGATGACGATGATGATCATCATTTATTAGTTATTCTATTAATCGTATCACTGATGGTGGTGGCTGACCAACGAATGTGATGGTACCGTAGGGGTCCTTCGATAAATAGGCTTCACCTATTATATGTGAGGCCTCACCACAAAATGAGTCTCATGGTAGGAAAATTCTAAATTGAGTTATTGGTACCATCTAATAGACCAAAATATAAGCTGTAATCTACACTTTAAATGATATTTATTGGATAAGTAGATATGAGCTTTGGAACTTTTCATGTATGAGAAAACAGTTTTGAGAAAATTACCCGTAAAGCAATAAAAACAATAAACAATTTAAAGATTATAATTCTCAGAAATTCTGCATGAGGAATACTTTCCTGCATAAAAACTAACATAAAAAATGATGGTATAATGAAATGTACCATAGTACTCACAATTGATTAATTGTGAGTAATTAAATTTCTCACAAAATTTGACTTCAGACCTATTTTTGTGATTATCTCGATTTGATCTTGTCTAAAATGCGACACATTTTGTGGTGAGACTTCACATATAGGCCTACACAAAATTTAAAAACAGTTTTGGTTATTTTAATAAAATAAATTATTGTTATTAATCTTATCTAGTAACTAACCTAAAAAAGTAATAAAGTACTACTCTAATATATTAACTCACTGGGATTAATATCAATGTACTCAACAAAACTAAAAAATAATGCATTGAAAGCAAGAAAAATCATGTCGTCTTAATAGACCCAGGATTAAGTCCTTAAAAATATCCTTAACAATTAATAGTTACGCTTTCGATGATTAATTTTTATGCTAACTTTCTCTCAAAAAGATAAAGCATGGAGATGAGAGGGATTTATTAAAGAAAATTAAATCGCAGTTGATTTCTCGTAGGCCTTTTTTTTTTTTTAATTGCTGATGATAAATTTCGGGAATTGCTGCGAATCTCTTATTTCCAAGTTTTCGTAAACTTAAATTAGAAATAATGAGGTTTCGCAAACTTACGAAATACGAAAACGAAAACGGATACGTCACAACCCAATATTTGAAAGTTCCTAAATGTGTTCAAAAATATATCAGATTTTCTACATATGAATTGTTGATGATCGTCGTAAAATACTGACCAACTGTGACAGTTATTTAATGTGTTTTATTCAAATTTTACAAGAATGTATGACGTATCCGTTTTCGTATTCGTATTGCGTAAAGTTCCGAAACCTCACTATTGGTAACCTATTCAAACTAGGTCAGAAACTACCCGACGTTTTAACCTCCTCTACACAGACTGTATCCAACATAAAGAATAACAGGAAGGTTGGAAGTTCTGGTACATAAACCATATCTGGGACGGTATCTCTTTCTTACACACTTATTCAAGGCATCCAAATGACCTTTTATGTTAAATTATATAATGAAATAATGATAAAATGTCCTCAAGCGATGTACGCAAAAATCAATAACTGTTGGCTGATTTTTATATCAGTGTGTGTATATACTTATTTATTCTATTCACATAATGATCATAATGATGTCCTCGGTCACCGTCTGACCTCATCTGGAAAAATCGTTTCTCTTTCTAAAAGGTACGAACATTAAATAATTCTGTCAATGTTATGTGTAATAATATAATTTAAAGGCGACTAATTTAAACAACTAATATAATTGCATAGATTTCCTGCAGCACATTTTATGCAACTTGTCAAAATGGTTTGATTTTTCCAGTTCTTATAAATTCATCTTGATGGTCAGTGATGTAGGTTTGTTAAATTTGTCGAAGGTTTAAAACAAATCATGGATTTCTGACCTCTAATTTGAAAGCACAGTTCTCTGGATGTGAGAACGTTATGGTTCTAATACTCTCTACTCTTGGTGTGGTAATTTAGGTCATTTTGCAAAGAAGAACGCCATCGAAGAGCCTGCTGAAATTGTTCACTAATGTTAAGAATAACAATTTTGTAGAATAAAAAGTAGTATTGTTAATTTTACAATTAATATGAAAAAGTACGTACTGAGGGTCATTGTTCAAGGAAAGCGCAGCGCACAGTCCTACGTATTACACTGAACGTACGATGATTGGGTTCAGATTGGGTTCATGACCGGAAATAATAATATGCATCTTGCATTATGGGAGACTCCATGTGATATCAGTCCAGGTTTTTTTTTTCTGCACGAAGTATTGACCAATAAGATATCAGGAAGATATCTGGTCAGTGCGATTAACGACTGCATCCTCAAGAGGAAACAATTACGGATATCAGAGGCGAATTCACAGCAAGGGCCTATTTAATGGCATATACATATAAAATATATAAATGACAACTATAACACGTATTAGCTATGTTGATACAGAATTTTAAAGTGCTTATCTAATGTGACTTCTTTAGCCTGTTAATTAAAAAGTGTTCACATAAAAAAAACAAGATCATGATAAAAGTATAGTAATTAGCTGCCTTAGCTATAATTTTGATTGGGTTAATTGATAGAAGCTGATGTTAACAACGAACATCAGTGACTGGGCGGAAACCTGTAAACAACCTACTAAATATACTGTCCTTGATTGGTTGAATTTATTTATGAATTACTGTAATTTATCACGATAAACTTCCAAAAATCCTGATAATTATCGTGTTCTAGAAGAGCACGTTAGCAAGGATTAACATGCTAAAGAAGACCATGAAAATAGCTTCCTGGCGGTTTCATATAGGACATCACGATTATGAATATCACGATAAATTCTGAGTGTGAACCCAGCTAATGCACGAGTCTCACGCACGAGGACACATTAATTTGGAAATCTCACACATATATCTCATTTTTTCACACATGATAAAAAAATCATACAAATTTAAATAATAACGGACATACACATCACACCCTACAAAATTAGGCAAAAATGCAATAATAATATTACAATTGTTATTAAAAACCATATACGGTAATAGCAGGGAACAGTTAACTGTTCTCTTGTAATACTACGACAATACAACGCACAGGTTGTTACAGATGGTAAACAAGACGTATATTAGGGCAAATTTGAGCTTATCCAAATCAGATTCGGTATTTGATAGATACCTGGCAGGTCTCACGCATTCGACTTCTAAAAGGTTGATAGGAGCCAGGGCCCATTTACTTTCAGAAAATGACCAGATGTTTACTTGGTATTTTTGGAAAGGTCATCATGAGGGGGT
>JAOTQE010089018.1:0-14907 GCA_025631205.1 Nesometra sesokonis
ATAACAATGTTATCAATGCTTAGGTGGTCAACTAAGAATTTGTTAACATAACTATTAAAATCTTTACCAACCTCATCCTTTTCAGGAACACCCTTAATAACGATATTATTTCGTCTCATTCTGTTCTCTAAATCATCAAGTTTAACAGATAAATTGGTTAATTGGTACGATTGAGTTTGAGCTTTTCCCTCTAATGCGGCGATCCTATTTTCATAATCATGTTGATTACCTTCAATATGGTCGATACGTGATTCAATCTTGTCAAGTCTCTCACATATTAAACTAAGTTTGGCATTGATTGAATCCAAAACTAATAATTTGGTATTAATACTAGCCAAAACATCAACATTTTCTGATACTGTATCATCAGGAGCAGAGGATTGAGTGTTTTGCCTTGTTGAAACATTTCGTCGACTCATGTTCACTGGTTAACTGGTGGTAACTAATTTGAATATCAGAGCTCTCGGAAAACACGTCCGTACAGCTCAGCTTTCCATTGCATAAAAAGCAATTTCAAGGGGGGGGGGAGGCATGCCCCTGGACCCCTAAAACGTTGTCTACCAGCCCCCTTTCCGCCCCCTACTTTTCCACAAGTCTGCATCCACCCTTGGATAGCCTGCTTCTGATGGGGTTAATCTGACGTGACCTCCGAATACTCCAAAATGTCTGAGGATCGGGTGGTTTGCGATAAAAATTAAATGCATTAATTTTTAAATTAGGCTTAAAGCCATATTAATTTTCATTTATTAGGTCTCACCACGAGTCGCATCGTAGTGGGATCAGATTGAGATAATCACTAAAATAGGCTGAAGTCATCTTTTTAAGAAATTTAGTTAGTTAAAATTATGAGTACTATGGTACATGTCAGTTTTGATGCAGAATTGTCCTTTTTGTGAGATTTATAGTCTTTTAATTATTTATTTTTCGATTGCTTTATGGGTACTGTTCCATATGAAAACGTGTTCATATCTTTGGATCTACTTATCCAATGTAGACCTAAGTGTAGATTACAGCTTTATGCGTGTATACCCACCAACTCTCACGCATTATGCGTGAGTCTCACGCATTGGAGCCTATTTTTGACGTCTCACGCATTATAAATTAATTTATCCCACGCATTAGCAGAATTCTCACTCATGAACAGTCATTCCAATAGTTTTGCTATATAGAACAAAATACGGTAAAAACCGCCCCCAAAACAGCGATAATTTGGGCAGAAACGGCCCAAAAATGGTCAGATGACGTTTTTTTCCTTTTTGCTTGTCAGATCGATATGAGAGGATGTGGCCCAGATAGTGGTGGCGGGGTTTGTTTCACGCATTGGAGCAAAAAAAGTTGACAGGTATACTGTTTTTTGTAGATGATACCAAAACTCAATTTTGGATTTTTATCATGAGACTCATTTGTGATGAGACCTCACATTTTTTAAAGGCCCATTCATTTTAAAATTATGCGTTGTCAAAAAAAAAATATAGATTTTACTATTTTGTATCCAAATTCTTAAGTATAATACTGATATGCCGTACATGTTTGTTTCATTATATTTCTTCACAATATTTTAAAAAATGCAAATTTAAAGTAGCCTAGGCCTAGGTTTGATTTGTTGGGTGGATCCTAGATGAATTAGGCCTGCCTGAAAGATTAAAAAAATAGCTTTTTTCTACTCGAGAATATATTTAACAAGTATACAGGTAAACAAACATATGTATTATTTTAGAAATGATAAGCAAGTAAATTTCAAAATAAATTTAATTTTGGTTTGGAAGGAATGCCCTTTAAATTTTGAACGAGGCTACCCCCTCTAGCGGTAGAACATTTTTTTTACAAAATGGTCGTCTTCGCAACATAACGCTTTCTGTTTTCTATAAATATGTCAAGAAACTGGGAAAATAGATTTTCTGATATAGTTAGGGAAACGGACGCAAATCTAAGCAAAGTTAGAGTACGTTTGAATGTTTTTTTTTTATTATATAATTTACTTCAATTTGTGCTAGGCCTAGCCTAGCCAAGCCTCATAATTGTTGTTATCGATAGGCGAGGCTAGCCTGCTGGCACGTGGTTGGGGAACTGCACTTAGGAGGACAGCTTAAGGCCTAGGTTATACCTGCCAACTCTCACGCATTATGCGTGAGTCTCACGCATTGGAGCCTATTTTTGACGTCTCACGCATAAATTAATTTATCTCACGCAAAGCAGGTTCTCACTCAAAAACAGTCATTTCAATAGTTTTTTCCCACGCATGGCACGAAATAGAGTAAAATGCGGTAAAAAACGCCCCCAAAACAGCGATAATTTGGGCAGAAACGGCCCAAAAATGGTCAGACAACGTTTTTTTTTTTTTGTTTTTTTTTTATTTGCTCGTCAGAATGAAATGGGAGACGATGTGGCTCAGATAGTGGTGGAGGTGTTTGTCTCACGCATTGGAGTCAAAAAAAGTTGGCAGGTGTACTAGGTAGGCCGAGCTAACTCTTCATCGCTGATGTCTTAATAAGCCAAGGCCGCAACAATTTACAGAAAGTTGAGCCTGTCATGAATACATTATCTCTGGGCCTTCTAGACTAGCCTACTTCTTGCTTGGCTAGCTTAGGCTAGGCCCTAGCTAGGCAATAAGTGTGTGTAGGCCTAGCCTAGTGGCCTACCTAGGCTAGGCCCTAGGCATGATGAATATCTCGTTGCCTCTTTTTTTGCCGGGTCCTCCTAAATACCACACGCTGCCAGATTATACCACGCGCTGTCAGTAATTTTGCATTATTTTTCAAAAATATAATACATTTGAGGTGTTCAGTGTATTTTTGCTAATAATAATTTACTTTTGTGGAAGTGGTTAATTGCCATCAAAACTCAAAACTAGAGCATGGTTAGAGTGCCTGGTAAAATGCAACCCAATCGGTTGACGTAGTAACGTTTATGGTGGCGCATTGAGAATGGACTTGTCAACTTACTAACAATTTCTTTTAATTGAATTTAGACTAATTTTGAGTTATGATGGCAACAACTATATGGAATCTATTTGTTTCGAAAAAATATTAAAAAAATATAGGCTATACAGTACACCAGTGAGCAGCAAGAAAAAATGTACAGTACACCAGTGAGCAGCAAGAAAAAATGTAATAAATATTGTAACCCTTAGAAAAGATTATAAAATGAATTGTAGGCCCCGGCATGAGTTAATTGAAGTAAATTTGATCCATGGTAAGCGAACCATGTGACTTTTAATTTGTTTCATTTGGCAAACTATTTCTCTCTTCATAGAACAATTAAACTGTTAAATTACAAATTCAGTCACACAAGCATCAGTTATCTTTACAATATTCGGAATATTTGTTTTCATACTGTAAGAAAAGCAACAAATTCGGCCAACATGGCTACTTGCCATCTGCAGTTTTCATACGTAAAATGAGCCTACTGCTGTACCTTTTTAGATCTTTTTTAAGGATCAAAAATATTTTTCAATTTTTTTCTGACTAGTAGGTGGTTTGGATATCTTTTAAATATTTTGCCAAAAGAATTATCCACATAGGAGATATTTTAAAGTAACATGCTATCATAAACTCCATGTTATTTTTGTTCATTATGCAGCTCTGATTTGCAATGTTTGTTAATTACTTCAAGCAATTCGTGGAAAGGTGTATTAATTAGGCCTAGGCTCTAGTAGGTTACTAAAGGCCTAGCCACTGTAAATGGTGAAGTCATTAACATTACAATATTCATTGATTTTCATGAGAATTTGAAAATGTTTATCCTAAAAGATGTATTTTTATTTACTCACCACAATGGATATCCTCCGCTCTGTAACTTACAGACCTAACAGTGTGTATGCAAAGGTAAAATGCACAAATTGGGCATTGACAAATTACCATTTTATTTAAAATTTGTTTTATTATTAGAATCGCTTGGACAGTTCTCATCATGGTGTATATGATTCGTACAGGGAGAGTCGACGTTCAAAGCCAATCAACTACTCAGGTACTGTACATCAGTGGTTATCATAGTAAATTCCATAAATAACTGGCAAAAGATACAGGTACCTGTTAATTTGGATGCAAAATTCAAAACAGACAGGTCCAACAACAAACTGAATGCAAAAAAAAAAATGTAGTGACTTGTACTTTAATGTAGTTCGATTCGTATAGTGCCTTGTACAGAAGAGTCTCAAGGCGCTGTGGATCAGGTGTTACACATTCATATGACTTTCTACACTCCTAAGGTTCATTTCGTGTCCTGCTGCCAGATACAGGCCCATTCGTCTGCCCATGGCAGGGGATGTGTGGACCAGTACATCGGGGTAACCCCCTATTGTACTTGTCTCAGAAAATGTACTGGGTTCTTTATAGTGCACCCAAGCATATGAGGCAAGACATGGCAAAACCACCAAGTTATCGCAAAATAACAAAATTGAGGTAATATTAAAACCCTATTCAGCTTTTTACAAGCTTTAAAATGAGGGGTCATTTGTCAAACTCAGACATCCACAACCAAAGTTATGGGATAAAATATACAAATTTTCCCTTGTATTTCTTTATTTTTCCTGTTATTTATTTGCTCTTATCTCAATTACTTCATGTGCGACAATGGTTTTGCCATGCCTTGCCTCATATGTATACACTCGACCTATGGTTTATAGTCCTTATCCGAGAAGACTTGTTCGGCCACCAGAACCATGGTGCGAGCAGACCTCGAACCCATGCTGGAACGTTGTTTCTGTGGTTCACGGTTTCCTGCCTTAACCACCCGGCCATACAACTCGCACATATAAATAGCATGCAGTTCATTAGTCAACTATCACTAACTCAAGTGTACGTTTAGAGTTTCCATTTAGAACTAGTCTAGTCTCCAATTTCCAGTGAAATTTTCTTTGACGCAGTGAAATATCCCAGTACTTGTCCATTTTGAGCACTTAAAATTTCTTTGGAATGATTGATAAACCGGGCCCACAGAGGATCAGGCACAGATGGTCAGTCCCCGGCAAGATAATTGGGTCAAACTTGCCCAGATGATCATCGGCCCAACATTTGTGGACGATAATGGCAAATCTCTAGAATGAGGTTAGACGATAGGACCTAAACAAGGTGGTCTTTCTCGGACCCAGTTGAAGTAAAATACATTAAATAATTATTTAAAATTAATCAACAGATATACCTTAAAGCCATATCATATGATTCAGTAAAATCTTATCAAAATATATGCTTATAATACTGAAGGATTAAATGACAATTGCACTGGAATTTTATTGGTAAAACTTACTGAATAATAAATTTTACAACAATACTCCCGAGCTGCATGTTTCACTACGTCTTGCTAAACCACACATGCTTTATATTATAATGCATGTAAAAAAATAATTGTCCTCATTAAATGAGGACAATTAGTTTTCTTCTCTTTCGATAAAAACACTTTGCCCAAAAGCTTGCATTGTTTTGAACAAAAAGATTCTTGTAAATTTCACAATATGGCACCTGAATTAGTTGCTATTCATGGCTTTGGAAGTCTTACCCTTTGAAAAAGTAACTCCATTGTAGATAATGGTGGTGACAAGGTAGACATAGACAGTTAACTGGTTAACACTGCAATAACTATTATACACCAACCTTGCTACCTATCTTTATATCCCATTATAACCAAGACCCATAAATCTCTCAATTAACCTAATGGAGCCTACCGATGATATGGTCAACAATACCATACCACCTTTAGACTAATTAGAACTGACACCATGACAATCAATTACTTCTTGAGCTTAAGTTATCAATAACATATCTACCTAGTTACTAGGTAGTTCTCTGTGGTTTTAGGTAGATCTTCCTAGTAATTTAACATGGTAGACCCACCTTGTTTGAGGGTGTTATGTTTTTTCAAAGGGTAACGTGACTGCAGTGAAACTCACCAAACCCTATACAGGTAGCAGTAAGATTTCATGAGATTTTTACCAAAATATGTCCAGTGCTTTTGTTTTTTTTTAAAGATTGTTTTTTTTTTTTATAAATCTGTAACTTTCAAAATTATGTGTAGTAATGCTACTGTAATACAGCATCCATTTCTGAGAATTCATAGTTTGTTGTGATTTATTAATATTTGTTGTTAACTTTTTTATAGGCTATCATGGAAGGACAGGTCAATATGGCAAAACCTATCAGCCAAACTACTTAGATGTTCATAATTCACCCTTGACGACTGATAGCTTGACGCTAACAGATCAGACTCCAGCCTTAGTTGCTATTCTTAGTGAGAAGATTGAACACCAGAACAAGGTAGAAAATATTCTCTCAAGTGGTCCTACTCAACAATACCGGCAACACCGGAGAACTGTTGTAGACCACCAGAACCCAATACATACAAAATTTCACCATTCGAGAGTACTATTTAATTACATGAAATTGCTTAAGAATTATAAAATATTCATTTCAAAGTTTGAAGATGTATTGTCACTTTAAAAAAAAAAAAAAAAAAAAATTATTTATTTATTTATTTTTATTTTTTTATTTTTAAGAAATATTTATTTAATGATCATTCTAATACAAATTAGCAAAAATCCATTAAAAGGCTGGCAGCATCTATAATTTTGGTCAATTTTCAGTGTAAAAATCTTACTAATCAATTTTTAAATACACTAATTTCTATTCTCAAGTTTTTAACTTTTAATATAAGTTAATTTCAAAATTAATGGTTGTAACTTTTTAGTCATTTTCAAATGACAATAAATCTTTAACTTTTAGAAGTTGTTGAAAAATATAAATGTGAGTTATTGCATGCTATTCAATTGGTGTCTGATTTGGCATCACATAGTTAAAAGGGCAATATAATCAAAATACAGACCAAGATAAATAGAGTCACTGTGTTGCTATACATACGCATTAAAGCGGCATGCAATCCAACATTTTGAATTTTCGACAATTCCTCAAAACGTTAATGCTTCAGTTAATTTAATTTTTCAGTTTTTTCAGTTTTTAGGTTTCACGTAGATAAATGTGAGGTCTCACCACAAATGAGTCTCATGGTAGTAAATTTCAAAATTAAGTTATTGATACCTTATAATAGAGCATAATATAAGTTGTAATCTAAACTTTAAATGACATTTATTGGGTAAGTAGATCCAAAGATATGAATATTTGAAGTTTTGAGAAAGTTTCCCATAAAATAATCTAAAAATAAATAAACAAATGACTATCAATCTCAGAAAATCTGCAGGAAAGACACTAAAGTGAAAGACACTAAAGTTTTCAACCAGTAAAGTTACTTGAAAACTGACCTAAAATGTATTTTATGATGAAGTATATGTACCCATAGTACTTACAATTGATTAAAACGAAATTTCCCAAAGTTTTGACTTCAGACCTATTAGTGATTATCTCAATTTGATCTTGTCTACAATGTGAATTATTTTGTGGTGAGACCTCACAAATAATAATCTCTGGTGTTGAGGTTATGTTTTGTATTGGATTCTAGTAGGACTCTCCAAAAGACCCTAAATAATAAAAACCTCAACTCTTATGCTCCAAAGTCTCCAGGATTGTCCTGGAGTCTTCTGTTTACTGGTCTATAATCTGGGCTGTAGGAGAAACAACATTTTTTCATAATTTTTATTTCTTAAAGATTCTTCCCTGTTTTATCCTCCATCCACTCATGTCAGACATTTTATGATGGGTGTTACCAGATAAATAATTTTAATTAATGTTCTTCAGATGCCTAAAAACTTACAATCTTTAACTAAAATTCTTGAAATTAACTTCTAAGATGTTTCAAGCTTCATAGCTAAAACTGGAAATTAACATAGGAGGAGATTTTCTATGCGCCATAGTAATGCAATACCTCAAGAATTTTGAGAGAATCACTTGGTGTACTTACATTTTTTAAATATTTCCCTTTCTTTAACAGATGATCCAGGCTTTAGCATTACAAGTAAAATCACTTGAAGATGACCGTGGCCGTGCAAACAACCAGATCAAACAGTTACACAACGACCTCGCATTGATGAATCGACGTCTAGCGGAAAAAGGAGTTGACTTAGAAACTGAGATGAAGCTGGAAAATCTTCAGCGAGAAGTGAAGTTAGAGCTCGGGGATCTTCAGACGCAGATGAAAATGCAGAACAAAGATGCGGTGGCTGTGAACGAAGACCTCACAATGAGCTTGATGAGAGATGTCACTGATTGGTTTGTATCTTGTCAATTCTATTTATATTTCCACTTCTCTCAATGGAATTCTTAATTAGTTATTCAGTATGAATTTATTAATTTTGCTATCATATATCAAAATTAATAGCAGCATACAATTAAATTATCTAATTAATAATACCAAATAATATTAAATAAATCGGGGACAATATAAAGAATGCAGTGGCTATTCTTACAACACTCTAAAGTGCATATTAGGTTTATTTTGGGCTTCGACAAATTCATAGAACAATTGTGATTGTGTAAGAGGCGATTGTGTGGGAGCAATTGGCGCAGCGGTTGTGGTTCAGAATCCCAATCGAGAGGTCGGTGGTTCAAGCCTCACTCACACCAGTTGCTTGTGCACCTGAGCAACGCAGTTAATCACATTGCTCCAGTCTACCCAGCTGTACGATGGGTACCGGTAAATTGGGAAGTAACCTGTGGTGGACTAGCGTCCCATCCAGGGGGAGTATCATACTCTCATGCGCTTCACACTACAGAAACTGGAAATAAGCTCCAACTATGAGCCTTCAGGCTTGGACAATGGATTTACTTACTTAAGAGGCGTAGCCTAGGTTCATGTGGTGAAATCACAAATGGTCAGTTTAGTCATCAGGAGTAGCACATGTTCATTTAAATCTTGATGGAAAATTAAGGCCTAGTCTACCTCAAAATCTGAGTGAAATCCATACATGAGAATTGGCTGTCATTATAAAACTGCTAAGTTTGGAAAAAAATAGTAGAGCAGGCCCATCATGGGGCAATCGGTAGTGAGCTTACCTGTGAATTTCCACAGATGGCAACTTCGGGCTCACTACAAAATATTAAGGCAGGGCAAGCACTGGCAAAATTTACATAATCATGGTATTGTAAATGATATTTAATCGCGCAAATTGTTACCGTTTTTACAACCCATACTTGTTCCCATTTGCGACTGCACCACGTAAGCCTAAGCTAGGCTTCCTAGACAGTCGGGGTTGCAATGTGAATTCGTCAAAGTCCAAAGTAAACCTACTGTGCATGCGCTTATGTGGTGTAAAAATAGCCTACAGGAATTGGTTTATTCCTGATGTAGCAATAGCTACTGCGTGTATAGAAATGTGAATCTCTCAAACTTCAATACGTCTGTCTTGCCCATTTTTTGTACAGTTCGGTTTAGAGAGGGGTCATTGATATTAAATTCAGTTTATTTACACACCTATTTTTTTCACAACAGCTTAATATATTTTAAATGATTTAAGATAACATAATTGTAGCAAAATGAACTGTTGTATTGATCACAGCCTAGAAGAAAGACTCAAAAGGAACCAAACTTAGCCTAGGTATAGAATTATCACTGCAAAGCCTAAGAATCCACACTGATTACATTCTCAGAGCTCCCAAGTCTCCAGGATTGTCCTGGAATCTCCAGGAATTTTTGATCATCTCCCAGGCTCCCGGAATTATCAAATTTTCTCCCGGATTTTAGTTTTCTCTAGGAAAATCTCCAGGTTTTGAAAAATTGTGTCACAATTAAACCATATTTTTGGCCTATTTTTTTTTTTTTCAAAATATTGATTGACAATAAGGAAATGTGAAGTTTAGCAATGTTTTTTACCAGTAATGGCACCTTAACAGTGACGAAATCAGAAACTACCCTTTCATAATAAGTAATGAGTTTTTAACAAGGATAATTTACACACATTATTATTATGAATTATACACATTACAAATGGTGTACGGACGACCACAAGAAAATCGCCAGGAATTCTGTTTTTACAACTTGGGACCTCTGCATTCTCGCATACAAACTGAATTATCAGGTGACAATCATTTAAATTGCATCATGAGGGCGTGGTTTTATGCTCATTGACCAGCTTGGCTTTTCAAGATATTTCTTCAATGGATATCAAATTTTTCTCACTATACAAACAATGACAAATGAAGCTATTAATTATACTGGACCTAAAAATGTTCAAGATCAGTCTTTGATGTCTTTTTGAAGATGAGGTGAAAATTAATTATTGGTGGAGGAGTTTGGAGAAGGTAGAGGTGTCAGGCCCCGCAGAATCTTGAAATATTTAGTTGCCATTCGGGCAACCAAGGTTTAAAATTTGGTTTCCATCAAGTGTTTTATTTGCCCTCCAATTTCTGAAAAAAATTAGCTGTAACTTATTGTAATATTGCTGTATAGAAAATTTGCAAAGGTTAGAATTATACTGGGTTTAGACAGTAGCGTTTTGGCTTCATGAAAAGAAACCCATTCAAAGTACAGTTTTATCTTTTTTGCTAGGATTAGGTCTTGATTTGTTTACTGAGGCCATGACAACTTTATTGGTTACCATGAGCCAAGAACTGTTTGCTCGTCGGGATGCACCCTAATAAGTTTTGGTGGCCCCACATAAATTTTGGTTGCCTTAGGCCATCAGGCAACCAATTCTGTGAGCCATAGATGTGTGTTGTCCATTTCTAAGGATACTGTTGAAATCATAGTTGAATTGTTTATATTCTTTACATTATCCATTGGGCTCTGTCAACTATAATGTTCATAAATGTGTTACAAATAGATAAGCTAAACTGAAACGTATAGGCCTATAAATTGTAGAGATCCTAGACAAATTTTAGCCAGCGCAGAAATCCTTTTAGTTAGATTTTGCATCATCTGCTTGCTTAAATAGACACCACTGTTAACAGTTATTATTAATGTTTTAGTGAGTCAATGTAAATGATGTTGAATACAATTTCCCTGTGGAATTCTAAATTAATATTATAACCCAATGGCATACTTTTGATGCATCAATCTTCTGAAATTGGTGAAGAATTGATAAATGATATGAATTTTTATGTTGGAGTCCAGTCAGTTTCACTGTAGTGTTCTGTGGTGAGGTTATACATAAATGGAAGCAATATCCTTCAATCATAGTGTTCCCCTGAGTATGCTTTTCAGGGGCGGAATCAAGATTGTGATTGGGGGGTCAATCCCGATTTTGGTTTTGATATGCAACAAAAAACGAAAAAAAATCCTGCTTGCATGATGACAGGTCTGATTTATCCCGCTAGGGGTCTCTATATATGGCCGCTGTGCATGTTTTTTGTTAAGGCCCCCCCCCCCCCCAAATCTGCCACTGGTTTTAGCCGTCAAATTTACTGGTAAATATTACAGTCTACCAGTAAAAATGTTGTTTATTACAATTTATTTATTTATTTATTACAATTTACCACTAACTGTTTTGCTCATTAAAAAATAGTTATGATATAATTTTGATTCTCATATATTTTTTGCATCCTTTACTCTTTAGTATTTCAGAGAATACAGGAATCCTCATACAAGCCTATATGTAGATATTTAGGGTAGGGCCAAAAACAATCTAAACATTTATAATTTACTTCGGCTATAACGTCACCACTATACAGTAATATATTGTTTATTATTCTCTGAAATACCCAGATCAGTTCCAACTTATTAAATTGAGTTTTCTCGTGCGATCTGCAGTAAGCTGGGAATTCATTGATTGATTAATTTGTAATTAATACTTGAAACACAAGTAATTTGATTTTCTCATAATAAACACAATTTGCAATAAACAACTTGCTTCCATCATGATAAAACAATGTATTGCATTTACTACGAATGTGCTAAGATTAATTTACGCTGAAAATTAAATTACCGATGTCCATGTCCCTAGACACCAGCAATTATGTTGGTTACACCATGTGAGGCTAGTCATGGCAAAACCACCAACTTAGTGCAGAGGTCCCAAGTCTGAGAAGTGAAAAATTAGGAGATTTTATGTCGGCTTCCTTGTTGATCAAATTTGCGTAAATGCAAATGTGCGAGGCATCACAATATAAAACAGAACACAAAAAAAAATACTTAAAAATATGTAAAAATATCTATCATTATTGTAAATAAATGTATTTAACACTGAGCAGAGTTGGTATTTTTTGAAGGGACAACCGATTTTGCTCCTAGGCTAGGCCAAGATCCATTCTGAATATTTTTGGGAGACATTTAAAATTTTCACAGACTTTAATTTCTTTGTACTTCTTTTTTTCAGTAAACGATATCAACAGGAGGATTCCAATGCAATAAGAAGAGATATAGAAAGTTTACGTACACGACTCATTAAAATAGAGACTGACCTTTCAGGTCAAGTTGGAGATAATAAGGAACTAATGCGAAGAGTTGACCGAGTTGAAAGGGTATGATCTTTTTCTTTTTTTGTTTTATAACTTAGCTCAATACCCTTGGAATATGTTTAATGGACTGATTTGCCATGTCGTTCACAAAGAAATATACCTAGATGCATTCAAGAAAAAATTAATTCACATTTTCATCTTGTTAAGTTTTATGAATCTTTATTTTTGATAGCATAAATATCAGTTAATTGACAGAATGAAAATAAACAATAGGTAATCACACAACAAGTAATCTACAAAGCAAAGGACATTAAGATTAACATCAACAGTACACAACTGGAACAACTTCATAATTTCAAATACTTAGGAAGTATATCATCAGATGGCAGATGTGATAAAGACATTTGAAATAGAATAACGTTTGTGAAAAAAGCATTCAACAGAGAGAAAAAAATAATGAGTGGAAAATCAAAACTAGAATTAAAAAGAAGATTGACAAAAGTTTAATACGGAGCATTGTAGTAAATGCCTCAAAATGTAGGTAATGCAGAGGGAAGAAATAAATAGACTGGAATCATTCGAGATGTGGGTATGGAGGAGAATGTTAAACATTAGTTGGAAAGAGAGCGAATAACGAATGTTGAAGCATTCTTCTTCTTAACATTTTCCGTCTTGCGACATTACGCTTTCCACAATTTGTTACCATTTATTTCTTTTTAAGGCAGGATCATCTGTTCTGGTGTCAATATTTACATGTCCTTCAAAGTCTCTTTTAATTTGGCAGATCCAGTCACTTTTGAGTCTTTCTACTGATCGTTTTACTTTTCGTTTAAGTTCTTCCATTGTCTGTTTGATTGGCGCTTTGTCCGGTAATCTGATAATATAACCGTACCACTTTAATCTCCTGCGTTTGGTTCTTGTGCTCCATATTTCTTGTTTTGTTATGTTGTATAGTCTTTCATATTGAAGTATTGCAGAGAATAAATAAAGTAGTTTGATTACACAAATAATGAAATGACAAAAACTTTGGATAGGTCACATTCTAAGAGGAGGATGAAATTGATTTTGGAAGGAAAATGTGAAGGGAAAAGACGAAGGGGAATAAGAAGAATGGAAATTCTGTACGATCTGAAAAATGGCAGATATGATACATTGAAGAGATTAGCTGAAGATCGTGAAGCATGGCGAACACAGGGATGATTGTATTAGTGCCATGATCGGAGACATGCCTTTGCATGATAATGAAATGTCTGTTTATTGTTTTTATCAAAAGAATTTCACTTTTACATATATCTGTATATTTTTTATTAGGGTGTGTCTGAAATGACCTCATCAGAAAAAAGGCACATACAGGAGCTAGGCCACACTATGAGGGATAAGCAACAAGCAAGAGAAGAACTGAACCAACTGAGGTAAGTAACAATTAGACAACAATCCTGGTGGCAATTGAACGTCATGCCTCCAACGGTATTTGAATTTCTGGAAAGATATATGAGGTGTTATCACAAAATGAGTCGTGGTGTAGAAAAAAGCATTATTGAGTTACTGTTATATTCTGATAGAAGATATAAGCTTCAGTTTGGTTCATAGATTGAATACAACCAGAGAAAAAATATTTTGAAATGTACATGTATAAAAACACACTTTGGAGAAAATAGACTTCAAAGAAAACAACTGTTGGTTTCTTGTATTTTTATTGATTTTGAAGTAGCCTTTAAACAATGTAGCTCAAAAACGTTTAACTCAAATGTTTATGTAACTAAATAAAAACAGGATGTTTGTAATTATAAAATATATATAAACTTAACAAACCAACATAAATCTCAATTTTATAAAATTATGACTTTCTGTCTCTTTTTCTGGATATCTCAAAATCTCCTGCTGTACAGCACAATTCATTTGTCATGACACCTCACATGTGCCAGACCTAATCCAAATGAGGGATAAGTCAAAAATTGAAAAATGGGTTATTTATAAGTTATGAAATTACACATTATTGTCTTTAACAGGTAAAAAAATTCAGATTCTTACGATGTTTTCTTGTGAGCTTATGAACAATCAAAGTTCAAACATTGAGCATGTAAATTTTGAGAACAACAACAACAACAACAACAACAACAACATTTGAAAATTGCTTATAAGTATACCATGGCTAGTAGGGTCAATTTAAATTAAATTGTTAACACTTTTCGATCATATGGAAATTGTTAATGGAGTTTCAAAGTTGAATGTTTAAACTGTTTTTGAAATAAAAATTGAAAAATATTAAACATTTTTGTGAGTTTTTGCATATTTTGGAAAATAATTTGCAACTTTTCCCTCATTTGTCTTGGCTCTGTCACAGAACATAATCCCCATTGCTTTTAAACTGCATGATTATAACAAGAAAGTGTATTGATTTGGGAGTTTCTATAATTATTATTTTGTTGATATTTCCTGAAAATTTATAAGGTAAACAGCGAAGCCATTGCAAGTTTGTTTCACTTATAAACAAGTAAATTTCCAAAGAAACTTAAGTTGGTGGATTTTGGAAGAAATGTCCCTTTAAGTGTTTGAACCCTGATTTACACAGAGGGGATCCAGGCTACAGTACAATAAAAGGATATCCTGATTTACACAGAGGGGATCCAGGCTA
>JAOTQE010089029.1:0-14906 GCA_025631205.1 Nesometra sesokonis
TTTAAATAGGAAATAAACACATAAATTACATTGGCACCAAAATAAACTTATATATGGCTAACGATTCATAAGATATTAACATTAGAAAAAAACAAACAATTAGGTCAATATGTCCATTAGAGTAGGCCTAAATATGAGTTTCTTGGGTAAATTGACATAAAGACCATCTGCTATGGCCAATGGTGACAAAGATACAGCAGGTCTGTATTTTAGCAATTTTCACCTAGATTTGGGTCAAGTGTGAAAATAATAATTTCCAGATAGGCTATCTAGAGTACAACGTGTCCATTAGAGTAAATATAAAGATGTATCTTCTGAGTAATTTGATCCAAAAATTCGCCTTCCTAGGTCCAACAGTTACCAAGATACGCGAGGTAAGACTTTTCCCGCTAATTGTGTCAAAGGTCAAAAGAAGTGTTTCTGGTCATTTTTGCTGAAAAAATTCCATTACAATGGATATAAACATGGATATTTTCAGTAATTTGACACCAATTTAACTCTCCTAGGACCAATGGTTGCCGAGATGCTAAGGTATGGTATTTTCTCTCCAAATTGAGTCAAATGTCAAACAAAAGGTGTTTCCGGTCATTTTTGGCGAAAAACTTCCATTACAGTGAATATAAACATGGGTATCCTGAATAATTTGATACAAAATTCGCCTTCCTAGGCCCAACGGTTACCGAGATATGAAAGTGCAGATTTCCGCGCCAAATTCTGTGTCAAAGGTCAAAAAAGGTGTTTTCGGTCATTTTTGGTGAAAAACTTCCATTACAGTAAATAAAAACATTGGTATCCTGAGTAATTTGATAGCAAATATGCCTTCCTAGAGCCAACGGTTACCGAGATATGAAAGTGCAGATTTTCACGCCAAATTCTGTGTCAAAGGTCAAAAAAGGTGTTTCCGGTCATTTTTGGTGAAAAACTTCCATTACAGTAAATATGAACATGGGTATCTTGAGTAATTTGATACCAAATTCGCATTCCTAGGGCCAACGGTTACCGAGATAGGAAGGTGCAGATTTTCACGCCAAATTCTGCGTCAAAGGTCAAAAAAGGTGTTTCCGGCCATTTTTGGTGAAAAACTTCCATTACAGTGAATATAAATGTGGGTATTCTGAGTAATTTGACACCAAATTCGCTTCGTTTCGTCCAGTATTTACAGAGATACAGAGTCTCCTGGACCACGCCCCTTGTGACCCACATTTGCCCCTCCCCAAGGCCCTGTGTGACTTTTTTACAGGGAAGCCCTCATGAAATGTGATTAGGGGGTCCTAACCTACCATAAAACAGGGTGCTTCATTTTACAGCATGAAATCCACTTTTTTCTCCCGTGCTCCCCTACTAGTATACGTATTCCATGATTCAGTAATAGTGGAAACTTACCACATAATTCATATTTGATGATTCAGGAAAAACGGTCCGCCGTCCACCATTTTGTCCAGCCAAGATCATTGTTTTCTCCCAGTCAGCCAGAGGTTCGTAATTTGGCGAGAGATTTGGCGCCACCGTTGTATATGGACTTACAGATGTCTTTAAAGTTACGCCATTTGGCTCTGGGAAACTAAGTTCAATGTCATCAAAGTTGAAAGATACAGCCTCAAGTAAAATATGCCAAGTAAAAACAAGACAGAAACATAGACGTTGATTCATTTTATTATAGTTTACGAAAATTAGGCAAAATGTATATTAACCTCTAACGTAAACAAACATTCAAAAAAAAATATCGAACACAGGAACGTTAATGTCACCTGTTATTAGGTAGTAGGTGAGTGACTGGGTGGTGGTAACATAGCTATTGAAAGCGCCCTCAAACAAAATTGTACTACAAAAAAAACTGTGCGCCGTTCTTGTAACCGCTAACAGCGCCACCAATATCTGTGCTAATTTTAGTCCAGGTGGCTTTGCATTCTTGCCATCAACATCGTTTTATTTCAATGTTTGCTTAGGTTCAGAGATTAACATCTTCATTAATTTAATTTTGATATAATAGAATGAATCTACGTCTCTGTTTCTGTATTGTTTCTATTTTGTTGCTTGATGCATCGTCTTTCAACTTTGATGATATCGAACTTAGTTTTCCTGCGCCAGTAACCGTTAAGCCTTCTACAATTCCGTATACCACAGTGGAACCACGGTCTGCTACCTACCTAAATTATGGACCTCTTTCTGTCTTTGAGAAAACTTTCATCTTGGAAGCAGAAAACGATGGACGACGAGCTGTTTTTCCTGAATCATCGAACATGAATTATGTGGTAAGTTCTAGAGATTGGCAACATAGTTCAAATTGCAAAATACCATGCTATGACGTTTAGAATACATATAATATACATATACATACATGCCGTACTATACACATTGGCTATGATATGCTAAATAAAACGTGTAATCTTTTGTCAATCTAAAATTATATCTCAATATTTGTAATGGGATTAGTGTCATGTTTACACCTCACAACTTAGATGAGATTTATCTCATGTACGCTTTTTAATCCTAGTGCCATTATGGGTTTAGGGAATCAAGTCATGAGAAAGGCTTTAGCTCCGATGAGGAGTTTTACAGGCACTCGTCTGATTAATCGATTATTACATTTTTTTGTAATGTAAAGCTTCTTAAGGCTGAGTAGGTTATTAACCTATGTAAGAGTGATGGTGCTCGTTATCGGGGCTACCACATCTAAAAATCTTTCTATCGTAAACATAGGTATGGGATGATGAATTGGACAACGCAGCACAGAGTTCAACAGACAGCTGTAACTACCCCAGTTCACCATCTAGTGAGTTCCAATTAAGACGAAAAGTAGTTCATTTCGAAGGAGTAACAGGTGTGACGTCATTTAGGCTCTCTACGTCTATTAGCACCTGGTTTTATATAGGGAAAGATTTTCATTACGAAAACAGAACATGTCTCTCAGCCTCGGAAAATCATTGCTTCGTCTACAAACTGGTAAGTAGGTTACTTGCCCGTACTCTTTAATGTTTGTCTCATGAAGTATGTAATTTTTTAATGAAATAATTGAATCTTTTGTTTGCGAACGTACTGTTTTGGTTCTCAATAGTATTTTTGTAAATACTTGGCCTGATTTTAAAGTTTGCCATGACTTTTCTCGCTTAGCTTACCTGGGCAGAGATGACCAAGATGGCATGTTCCCAAACGTTCTGTCCGGTTCTCTACGACGGTAAAAATGAGATAAACAGAACTGATGTGTGGTATTTTAAATGCAATTTTCAAAATGTGTGAGTATATAAAAATATAATTAAGGCCTATTCTAATGTCATAGGCCTACCTTTAGTAGTTTTTAAAGGTCAGGTTTTCATCTTGTTATTTTGTCATAAAATGATGTCTACCCAGCGTCATATCTCAAGATGCTCGAGTGCCAGTTTCAGAGACAGAACAAAATTAAATTCACTATGCAATTGTGAATGACAGAGGCGGATCCAGAATAACTGGATAGAGGGGGGCTCTGTACTAAATTTCACGTTGGATTTGCGGTTTTAAAAGGTCTGGGGTCGTCCCAAGGAAAGTTGTCCAAAATAGATGTGTTTTGTAGGTATATGAGAAGCAATGTTAACAGGTCAGGTAATTAATTGCAACAATGTAATGAGTTTTTCATATTTAAATAATATCCCGTCATATGGGGACTGAGACGGCGGGCCCCTTGGATCCGCGCATGTGTGGGAAGGAGAAAAGTAGGGCATTGGGGTTACTAGAAGATGTTAACGTGCTTCTCTTCAGATATAGAAACAAAACTAGCTTCATCACACAATATGGAATGTTAATACCAATGCTAAACACAATTATTGTTTACGATAGATCATCAGTAACACACATGAAGTCTTACGCGTGGGTACAGAAAGTCGCGCGAAGAGAGTTTTAACAGTAGCAGTTTGTCTCGGCGCGGCTTTCTGTACGCAAGCGCTCGGCGATTCAGTTTATGTCTGTTCGTCGTTTCTGTGTACGCACACATCAGTTTGTTTCTTTGTGGTATCATTGACAGTATTTGAATTATATTGTATGTGTAGTGGCAGATACCACACTGATGTTGACGCTTACTTAGCAGGAACGCCTTGCACTGAATGTTCGTCTGGTTCTGGGTGGTGTAATG
Organism: Nesometra sesokonis; assembly: GCA_025631205.1. NCBI lineage: Eukaryota > Metazoa > Echinodermata > Crinoidea > Comatulida > Antedonidae > Nesometra > Nesometra sesokonis. Next base: position 4,103 of record JAOTQE010089029.1, read on the forward strand.
ACGGACTTTGTGGTAAGTTTAGAAATTTTGTTAGAAATTTAATTTCGTAGGTAATTAAAATATAACGATTAAGGCATTTCTTCTTAGGAAGCAATCACACGATCCATGCTTCATTCTCTTGGCTCGACCTCGTAATCGCGATAACTCTGAATTTTATTTCATATTTCATATTTCATGCGATTCCCTACACTTCTTCACTTTTCTTCAAGGACTGTCAACTTTCAGTGGCATCCTATAAGTTATGCAGTGTTTTATACTAATCAGTAATGGGCGCTATTGACGCCCTCTATGTAGGGTCCAGAGCAATCGCTTTTTTTATTAAAATAATACCCAAAAATTAGAATCGGTTTCTGTCTGTCTTATGTATTATGGCGCACGTAAGCAAAAATATTAACGGAATTGAAAAAAAAACATGGATAGAATTTCTGTTTGTTTCACAAAAACAATTTTGTCTGATTTCAGTATGATCTACTATTAAGCGATACTTTTCCTATGTTTTCATTGGCCGAAATCGGTAATGCTCCCGTTTCTTAAGTAACAGTATGAACAAGGTTATTATCAGCTCTAGGAAAAAATAAATGGAAGAGAATATCGTTAAAATAACGCTTACATGTTTAAGTATACCTAAAATTCCTTGTTCTTTGTCTGTTTTTAAGACTCATGTAAAGGTATTGATGAGAGTTGTTCGTGTGAATGGGACTCATCATGTAACTCACGTGGTGTACTTGACCAAGTGTATTGTAACTGTACATGCAGCTTGGGTTGGAGTGGCGGTAACTGTGAATTTAGTCCAGGTAAGTATCATTCAAATGTTATTCTAGCCATAGTTTTTGAAAAATCGTTTATTTCCAAATCAATGTTGCCACTATAATTACCTCTACAACATTTCATACATTTTTATTTTATATACTATTCATTAAACTATGTGTTTTTGTTTTCATAGCAACAACGCTGTCGCCTATTAAGACTGCACTTTGGCAAGAAATTCCTATTTCTGCACAATCTACGACAGATGATGACATCTCAACCGCGTCTAACATAACTGCTATTGGTAAGGTTGTCCTAAACGTAACGTTCTTAGATTATAGTTTGGCGAATCTAACGTAACTTCAATCTCTATTTAAACATTGTATTTAATTCAAAGTTACCTATTATATCTCATATTTATCCCTCCCTTTATCTCGGATCTACATACTTTACAAAAAAGTGTATTGAAATCATATATTCATGTGAGACTCAATTCTGAAAGTGTGTGTGTACAGTATACAGTATAGTGTATAGATGATATAACTAGTTTTAAAGTAAAAATAAGATTAGCAGATTTAGAAGAACAAACATTTTACGGAAAAATAGACTCGTATTAAAAACTAAATTATTATAAAATGTTCAAAACTAAGTTTAGGGTAGATAAGTATCTAACATGGATTTCAAATATAAATGAATATTTATAAAGTTCAGACTGGGTATTTTAGAACTGGAAGTTAAAAAATGCAGATGGGCCAAAATAGAAAAACAAGAAAGAATTTGTAATTTTGTCAACTAAATACACAGGACGAATATAATTTTTTGGCAGTCTATACCAGCTTTATTCAAATTAGAAATCGTTTTTTGCCCAACTGAAATGCTAATCTTTCTTTGTTTAACGATGAAACCAAACGATCTCAACAAAACAAAGAAAACAACACATTTTAGAAAAAAATAACTAAAGATTTAATCGTATACATGTTTCGGAAAGAAATAAACATCACGCTCATTTAACTAGGCGTATAATATACGAATATGCTAATTAGTAATTAAATTATAAACCTATTCCATTACCTAAAAAGTTAATCAACTGTACAAGGTAGTGGTGGCGCCACTTGGGATGTCCGGGTGGGCGCCACCCCCGACAGGGTGCCAACTCGGAAGGTCCAGGCGTGGTTACCAGTTTGGTTTTGATGAACAAAAAAAAATGTTTATTTTCTATTTTTAGGGCCGCTTTTCCCTGATGAAAGTGGTCAATCTTCCCCGACGGGACTGCATTCTATGTACAGTGATTCTTTGATCTTTAATTTATTTTCACTACTGTCGCGGTCTATGACTGTAAAACATTTGTCATTTACTAATTCCTTGCATTTAAGGTTTTCATTTATGTGTTTTAAAATGTGTGTATAATGTGGTGTTCATATATGAATTAAGAGATACGTGCACTGTAAAAAAACTGGAAAATCCTAGCAGCCAGGATGCCAAGAAAATCCCGTAAATTTTACGGGCAATTACATGTAAAATTTACGAGATTTCCTTGGCATCCTAGCTACTAGGGCTTTTTCCGTAATTAATACGGGAATTTACCGTAACATTATTTGTGTAACAGTAAAATGTCCGTAAAAACTGTACAAAAATACGAATGTCCATAAAATGTACGTGATTTTCTTGGCATCCTGGCTTCCAGGTCTTTTTCCTTAACAATTTACGGAATTTTTTACAGTAGCACCTAAATCGATAGCCCTAGGTTTAGATGCTGTACTTGGTTTTTGATTACTGATGAATCGGTCTTACCTGGTTGACACTCCGTGCCGTGGATTTTTTTTTTTGATTTTTTTTATTGAGCACACTATATAATTATTTTTACCACTTTAGTGTTGCGGTACGATACATTCATCATCACCAACTATAACAATATAATTGAGGTGATTTAGATAATGACGAAAAGGAGTCTCAAAAAAACTAAAAGGTTTGTACAAATGACACCCCCGTTACATAATTAGGTTATTTACATTTATAAATAAGGTTTAAAAATAAATTGTGTTACCGTATAATATGATAGATATAACATCAATATATAATAGGAAGGTTTACATATAGGGAAATACTCAATATCAAATTAAATTTCAACTAAATGTTCTTAAATGGTTAAAAATACAAATTTCATCAGATTTGTTTTTAAAAGACATATACCAATATATTCAGCCAAAATAAATACAAAATAATAATAAAATGAAATATGAATGATACTGACATTTTTCAAAATAATAAATTATAGAAGAGGAATTGTTTAGGTTTTTGTTTGAAATTTGACACAGTCATGCAACATTTGCATATACGATACCAGTATGGCATTAAGGCTAAAACATGATAGAATTCTTTCTTTAGGTCGTAGTAATTCTTTGTACTTGGTATTGTAGCCATGAGAAGCTGTATCAAATTCAAATTATTTAGACGTGGAATTAAATTATTCACAACATTGTACATTATGGTACCAAGCTGATAAACCATCGGTTTACCCATACCGCGTTCAATAGACAAGTGTAAAGCTATTGTTTTTCATTTTTTAATTTTCAGACAACCGTATTTTGAATAATCCCTGTCACAACAATAATGGCGGCTGTAGTCAAATCTGTCGGGCTGTAGGTCTTTCAAACCGTGCACTGTGCTCCTGTAGGCGAGGTTACGAACTGCTGTTTGACGGCTATTCATGCGGTAATTTGGCATATTAGAAGTACTGTAAAAATAGAAAATGTTTATTTTAATTAAAATAATCAGTTACAATATTATAGGCCTATATGAGGAAGACAATTACAAGAATGGCAACATGTTCATCATTTAAAAAAATACATTCCTTGGAATTTTACGTGTATGGCACGCTGTTTCTATGATTACAACATGTGGTTCTTGAAATAAGTCGGTCACAAACATTAGTAATGAAAATGTTCATTTTTTTTATAGTGCACACGATTGTGCGATTGCACACGATTGTGCGATGATCTCATACATAGTTTACACTCTTAGTCCTATGAATAGCCTGTCTCACATGCCTTATGGTCTGGTTTATTCACTTTTATTGCCTGATTCCTTTTAGGCCACTATTGACGTCCCATACTCACTTATTTTAGTTTGGCATTCTGGTGAAAATAGATATATAATGATTATGACTTATCGTTGTCGTATTACGAAAAACGACCACACAGAAGCGACTTGGGGCAAGTCTAGCCTAGGAAAAGCAGAAGCATTGTGAAATAAATATAAATTCAGATTATGTGATATTTTTTACATATAGCTTTACTGGATGGGCTGTGCTCTTCTGGCAACGAATGTGATCAAATCTGCACAGACGAAATAGATGGACATTCATGCAGCTGCAATGAAAGTTACATATTGGCCTATGATGAGACAAGCTGTGTATTAGACGGTAAGTCTACATGATAATAGTAAGGTTTCGCAAATTTACCAAATACGATAATGAAAACGGATATGTCACAGTTTCCGTTCCAAAGTTGCTAAACGTGTTAAAAATTAAACAACAACTACACACAAATTGTTGATGATCGTTGTACAATAATGACCAAGACAGATATTAAAAGTGGTAAATTCAAACGTTACAAGAATGTATGACGTGTCCGTTTTCGTTTGCGTTTTTCGTGAAGCTGGGAAACCTCCTTATTATGGCCTCTGTGTGCTTCTCAAAAAGTCCACGTATTAGGCATATACCTGTTTAACCATTGCTGATCTCAAATGGTACATACGTACTATAAAAGTTGATACAGGTCAACCTCCCGTTAACAAAACCACTTGGTCATGAAAAGTCCGCTTTGGGCAGGTGGCCGCTTACGATAGTATTATTATAGTAAACAAATCCGCCTACAGTAAATGCTCGATATTTTACGACCTTCTCAACACAGGGCCTCTCAAGATTATACCAAAATCATTTCTTGGTTTTTACAGTCATTTGGTTCGGTAGGCCTAATATTCAGCTATTATATCATAAGTAGGCCTATTCTGTATTGAATTACCGGTATGTATTTGTAAAATACTTACTTGCTTGCTTAGGTCTACTTACTTGCTTATTTACATCATACAAAAACATGTCAAAAAGTATCATCTGGCGCTTACGAGAGGTGACCGATTATGAGAGGACTAAATTCACTGATTAGATAGGAAGCACAACGGGCTTTTGAATGAGTGGCCGTTGTGGGAGGTTTCCGCTTACGAGAGATGTTCACATAGGGAGTTTCCAATCTAGGTATTTTTTTTTCTCCAAACTTGGAAGACTAGTTGTTGTTGTTGCATAGTATGGTTTGGGGGTTTTTTGTGGAATAACGTCCAAAAACTTAAATGACTTTGACAAAAAAACTAATAAAATGTCGTTCATGATATTATTCTTCTAGACTAAGTTTTTAGTTGACCTTACGACATTGTTAATAGGCCTAATTGTTATTAATATATACTGTATTACTGTACATATTTTTATATTTCGCTTTCCAGTTTGTATGATGGGGACATACTGCAGCCTGAACGGCCTTCTCGACAATTCTACATGTACTTGCTATTGTTTTTCTGGATACAAGGACAATTTATGTAACTGTATGTATTTATAACTACTTGAATTATTTCTGCACAGTATATCTATGAAGTTTTGAAACCGCTAACGTCACATCTATCATAGTAAAAATAAAGTAATATTTATTTTATTATGACAAATGATGTTGTCGACAGTGCAATGTATAATTCGTTGATTGTCGTGGTTTCCAATCTTTTTCAGCTACTTGCGACGTTGCCGAAACTACCTGTTGGTCTGATTATGAACCGCCTGCAATCACTGAATATGATAAAATCTCGTGCCCAGAATATACGCACACACTTGGTAAATAATCTATAATATATTTTGGGTTGGGAGGGTGGAGCGTAGTGTAGGAGGGGTGCGTGATGTGCGAGGAGGTAGTGGTATATGGCGGAAGGTATGACGTCTAATATTTTTAGTTTACCAAACCTGGACTTATTAATTGTTAACTAACTAAATTGTAATTATTAACTCCACATTATTATCTTTAACATGCAAAAAAAATTCAGTTTCATACGGTGTTTCCTTGTGAAATTGGGAACAATTGAAGTTACAACATTCAAAATGTAAGTTTTGAGAAAACTGCATTTGGAAATTGTATCCATATACTTTGACTAAGCAAGGTCATTTTAGATTGCATTTGCATTTTTGATCACATATCTGAAAATTGTTAAGGTACTACGGAAGTTGAATGTATGAACTATATATTTTTGAAATAAAATAAAATTTGAAAAAAATGACCATTTTCAAATTTTGCCTATTGTGGAAAACTAGCATCTGCAACTTATGTCTCACTTGGCTTGGCTCTGCCACAATTGGAAATTGGTAGTAAAATTATTCTAGCTCAGTCGTGTGGCTACAGGTCTGCATAGCGACTTGTTTTGTGATGTACGTGATACAGATACTAGTTTATTGTATAAATTTATACAAATGGCATATCTCCTCTTTGATTTAGAGTGTAATTATGAATTTACTTGTAAAAATGATGGCTCTCTGGCCAAACAAAGCGGATTTGAAGAAGTAGATGGCATGTGTCGCTGTTACTGTCCGTTTCCATGGAGCGGATCTACTTGTGAGGGTACGTTGACCGTTGTCTGAAATAGTTAAACAGTTAAACAATATAAATACAGTAATAAGTGCTACTGTACATTTGATTTCCGTATATTTATTTTCAAGTCATTCAGTAAAGAAAATTCAAAATTAGAGTGAACATAGAAGTAATTGCAACATAATTTATTTTTGCTTTATCTTGTTGATGAACATCATCCAAAATCAGACAAAATCCGGCACCTGGAAGGTTAAGATAAAGTCCAACTGGCCGCCAATATTTAAAACTCTACTGTACATCTCCTAAACTGTTTGTTTTAGACATTATAATTGTATTACGAGTATAGACAGCCTATGATACCAAAGAACCAAATAAACCTATTTGAATCCAACATTACATAACTATGACGACATATATTCATAATGACCGCCGATTTGACATTCAAAGCTCAATATTTCCTAGCCGATTGGTTCTAGAAACAATAAATATATTGCGAGTAGATAAAAAGTGACAGGGTTGTGATTTGGGGGGGGGGGGGGGGGAGGCGCTTAAATCCCGACTTGGTTTTGATGGGCAAAAAAAGAGAAAAAACAACCAAAAAACCTGCTTGCAACAAAAAGTCTGACTTATGCTTCTACGAGTCTCTATATATGGCCGCTGTGAAAGCATTTTTTTTTCGTTAGTCCCTCATCGTTAGAGCAAAAAGACATTTTAAGGGAATATAAGCCTGTTAAGCCCACCACTGAGGTTTCATGATAAGCAAGATGTTGATCTTTTAAATAATGGTACTTGTACACGCGTTGTGGTCGGACGATACTAGAAAATCTCCCGGAATGTATCTTTACACCCCTGAACCTCTGAAGAGTTGTATAACAGATTCCTTTTGTCTGCATTTAAAAATAGATTTAGCGTATATTTGATATAGAGTTATGTCATTTTATTTCAGAATGTAATTTAGAGTGCGTAAATGGTGTACTTGATTCTGAAAACTGTACCTGCTCGTGCTTCTATGGATTCTACGGTACAGATTGCAGCGGTAATTTGTTTTAAAGTAATTTAAAATGTTATATTCGATGATTCTGTGTGTAATTTATAAATATGTGGCATATTAAAATCCTGTCTATTTATACTGCTGTAGTACAATATAGATTGAAATCGTTTCGGAACCTAGAATCAGATATCGGCTACTCTAAAGACTAAAGACTTGACAAAATCCTGAAATAGAGAGCGAACAGATCTCAAACAGATGCCGTATAAAGATAGACTACTGCGTATTACGAAGAATGATGGTCAAATTCTGATTTTGGACATTGTTTCAGAGCAACGCCAAATAATATCAGATCTACTCTTGCGACTACACTTGGGAAAGGATACCTCTAACATAGCCTACACTATATTCTCTAGAGAAATACTAGAATTGCATTTTAAGAATGAGTGTGACAAGAGAAAACATGTACCGTAGCAATGGAGAGCACTGGGTATATAATCTCGACAATAGGCGACGATGGTGATGGTGGCGGCGACGGTGGTAACGACGACCAGGATGATGTGTAAACGAGTAAACCAATTGTGATTCGTGACACTTAGTTCACAATATAAACCATCAAGATTACTTTAATGATGATCTGACCCTTGCTGCGAAGTACACAGTCATCAAATCTTTTTACATAGCAAGATGAATAAAAGCATGCTATAAATGAAACATTGAACAAATAAAATAATTTTTTTCTTTTGTTTTCCAGCTCCGTGTGAACAGACCTCAATGTTTTGTACAAAACACACAAGTGATAAATGCAAACATAAAACCATTCTAAGGCATTGCCCTGTTATGTGTGGCTTGTGTGGTAAGTTTTACCTTTGCCATTGTCATCGTCATCATCATCATCATCATCATCATCATCACCATCACCACCATCACCATCACTATTTTATCATCATCATCATCACCATCATCATCACCATCATTATTATATCATCATCATCACTATAATCCTCACAATCATCACCACCATGATCATCATCATCATTATCATCATAATTCTCGTCGTTATCGGCGTCAACGACATCGTCATCGTCATCATCATCATCGTCATCGTCATCATCATCATCATCATCATCAACATTATCCTTATCGACATCGTAATCATCGTCATCACCATCAACATTATTCTGACCCCCTTATAATCATAGTCAGCATAAGCAACATCATCGTTGCCATTATCATCGTAAAACAATTTAATGCCACATTAATCTGTTGTGCTAAGTCTTTCAATGCAATGCATTGATTTGTTTGTAGTCATTATTTGTCGGAATAATGTCTCCAGTGCTTAAGGCTAGTTTTTCATTCACTAAGGACTGGTCGCGCAGGAAATGTTTCCAATATTAACTGAACTACTACAGTTGCACCTCCCGTAAGCGGACACCCTTGGGTCCGGGAAAAGTGTCCGCTTACGAGAATTTCGGCCGATAGAGGGCCAAAATTGTAAAATATGTATACGTCCTTATGTCTCCAATTTCACGGCCCTTTTAACACATTAATGGCCTCTCAAATTTATAGACACTGCATTCTATTGTTTATTAAATATTGTTTATTATTTTAAAGATTGGTTCAGTAATATGATTCTCAGCCATTACATTATAAAGGCGATTTTGTACAGAAATTTGTATTCGTTGTACAAAAAAGAATCAATAAAATTTCCAGGATGTCCGCTCATGGGGGGTAAATTAACATAAAAAAATCTAAATTTTAAGACAAAACGTGTCCGCGTCCGCTTACGGAAGGTGTCCGCTTATGAGAGATACCAGATGCACTTATCTGATAGGAAGAACAAACGGGTCTTTGAATTAATTTTTGTTATGGGAGTGGTTCGCTTACGAGAAAGGTTCAACTGTAACACAATACTTATTGAATGATATTAATCCACAGAACCCTATACAGTGGTATTCAGAATCAACGCTGGTTACGGTCTTCCTATTCCATCAGATATCTGGTTAGGAAATACAACACCGAACGATAACATTGCAGAGGCCTCTCGAGTTGATGGAAGTTTTGTAGCCCCGTACAAAAGTTCCATTGTTGAACAATGGGATTCACTTGATATCAGGAAGGTAAAATTGTATTCTATTTAAACATTTTTAGAAAGATGCATTAATAATTATCAAGCTACAGAGCCTCTCTAAACGAAAAATAATAATCTGGTATAAATATACAGATGTGGGTTATATAAAATATTTAAGAATTGAACAAAAATGTGTAAAAAGATGCAATACACAAAATTAAATATGTCGTCTTTCATTATACCACCATTAAAAATCTTGATTCAGACACGTGCTCCCAACGTGGTCCAGCATTGTTTAAATTGCGTTTTGCCGTAGTTTTGATTATCTTTTTTTTGTAGTTACCTACTAAAAGGTTTGCTCAGACTGGTCAACACTTTCGGTACTCCTGAAGAACTTCATTTCTCATGATGGCGTAAACCAATGTCGAAATGTTTCATTAACACGATGACAATATATACCAAATTTCTTGATGAATGTGTTCCTGTATTTTTTCCAACATACTTCTCGATTGCAGAAGATATAATGGCAGTTTCAGCGAGAGCGCTACTATATAATACTATTTTTATATTTAGGTCAAATTTGCTTTCTATGTTGGTGGTTTGGAAGTAATGACATTGATATTCGACGGTGTTGGAAGCGATAAGAATAATTGGTTCAGCAGGGACCGGCTTTTGGAAACACCATATTCCGATATGTTTACGTCTGGGTTTAACTATTTTGTTATCGATGGAAGTGGGTAATTATAATTTTGAACTCTTACCATTTCTACCAACTTTTTTCCAACTTGTCACATCCATCAAGTTTACTAGCAACTTACAGGATAAGAACTACGACATGCTTTCTAAACAAAAATCTGATGAGGCTGAGGAAGTGGTGTATTCTAACCGCCTTATACCATAGACCTTTTTTTTCTTACGAAATACGAATGACTGTTATTACAATCTGAAAATTTCAATTGAAGTTTAAAATGATTATACTGAATACTTTCAATGCGCTGAGGACTGGGTCCGTAGCGGATTGAATCCATGCAGCAAGTACTGAATTGTGCTTGTGCCCTTTCGTCTGTCCACAACAGTTGGCGTATTTTGACTAGACGTACGAGTTGCATGACCGTGTTAGTGCAGACTGTTGTGTTCATAAAAGGGCTTCCGTAGGATTTTTTTGGTAAAAGTGATTTTTTTGCGAATTCGGGATCATTAGCTGTCAAAACATGTGAAAATGTTAGGGTCCAATTTTTTCTGACCCTACAATCTCTTCTTTCCGCCATTTTAAAAATGACCGCCACTGAGAAGCATTAATGTCGTAACTTCGCAACCAGTGGGTGTAGACAGTTGATTTTTCTTTTAAATTGCTCAGGTCATATATATTTATATTAGCTC
>JAOTQE010089040.1:0-14906 GCA_025631205.1 Nesometra sesokonis
CAAAAATAGTGAAAGAGTGAGATTGACTGGAAAATAGTGAGACTTCTGCCAAAATAGTGAGACTTGGGAGCTCTGGATCCGAATAGGCCTATTTAGTGTCTGATCTCGAGTGACTGCTCCTTTAACCAGTGTTAAGTAGTTGTGGGGTAGGAGTACGCCCTCTGACTTGCTCTATAAACAAATCCATATGCAGCTAGGAACTAATTTTAAATTGCATCATCTAAAATGGATGAATGGTATGACTTTCACAGTCACCTTGCCACCCGTTGTCTAACCGTTGATTCATAACGAAGACATATTTAATACGTCCCATTATATTTACTCAGTGAGTTAAACAGAGATTTCTTTCCTTAACATTGTCGTTTGACAATAGATTATAGCAATTCTATTGAATTCGATTAACCGCGCGTACGTTCTGCAGTGTTATTATGGTTTTCACAGTAATGTTATTGAGAAACGAAGATGGCGTCTGTCTAAATACTTCACAGTATAAGGCCTAAGACGCAATTTGTCCGTCCCTTTTTAAGCTTTTGGGTAAGGGCGCGCATAGTTTATTTTAAGGAAGGTAAACATAATATTGGAATACCACATAGACCTAAGAACTATTCTAACAAAATCAGGTATTTTACAATACTGAGGCCTAATTGTGTCGTGGTGTTCAAGAACTTAAATCCATATTTAAGCCCAAATCATCCTAAACGAAAAACAGGTCTTTTATCTGTGTCAACAATATAGAATACTTAAACCGGCATTATTGTCGGATTGAAAAGGGGATCTGTGTAATAGCCTATGAGCCTATGACTAACATTAATTTGCAGTGTGCATTGAAGTTGATCTAATTTAAGTCTCGGATTTGACATCGATAATTTTATCTTTGTGGTGTTCAGTACCTTGTCAAACACTCCCTTCCGTCCGGCAAAAACAATGTTATATTGACGAAATATATAAGCCTATGTCAGGGTCTAATACATTCATTTACTAAATACATTATTTATATCGTTGTATGATACATGCCATTTGTAGTATAGTATTTTTTCTGCTAAATAAATTATTTTATTTCCCTAAAGGAAATGTAGACAATATAAATAATTTATCGTGTAAAAAAACATTCGATTAGGCCTACATTAAATAACATCATTAATAATAACGCTTTTATAGTATAGGTTTATATATCAACAAGAATAAACATTTATATTTAAATTACTGTGCAATCTCCCGTAAGCGACCACCTTGGGTCCTTGAAATGTGGCCGCTTACGTGAGTGATCGCGTAGAATAATTTTTGCCGATAGAGGGCGTATAGAAAGTGGTCGCACAATGATCTTAAATTGTATAAAGAAGTTTTAACGGACAAATAGATTTTTCCCGTCGGATTGTAATGACGAAATATTGTAAATGAATTAGGAGATACAGTATATTATACAGCAGCATGATATCATAGGCCTATGTATTGAAATCTAGCGTGTTATATCATTTTTTGGGATAAATGAAGGACACTATTTTGATAGTAATAGGATTATATTGAAAATTTACGACCACTTTAAAATTGAATGTTTGTATTATGTCTGTTTTAAAATGTTCTTCATATTGTTTTAATTCAGATAGGCCTATCAGATATTCTTTCTGTTCAAAGATATATTTAACCAATGGCATCAAATAGGTCTACTTTAAAATGCCAATATGTCAAATTTATTATTATCATCTATGACGTAAGAAGACACCGTTACCAGGTACATAGACCTAAGATTTGTCCATAATGAAAATTGCACGCGTGTGTTGTATTGGTTTCAGATGACGTCATAAGGCACCAGCTTTTCGAGCACCAGATTTTCGAGTACTATTAAAAGTGATATTCAAAAACAGTAAAATTGTGATCAAAACAAATTTATTTTTTCTTTATAGGTAGATTTATATTGTAAGAAACCATAAATGGCTACAAATTGTTCTTAAAAGTCAAATATTATGTCATATAGTATTTACTATTTGGTACTGTAAAATTGTTTGTCCCTTGTATTGTAATAGGGTTATACTTTTTTCTATTTTCAGATCCATTTGGTTAAATCTTCCGTTCGTCACCTTATTGCTGATATTAATTAATTATGAAGGTCTTGTTTTATACACTTTCTATAATGGTATGTTCATCTTATTTTTAAATATATTATAACTCGCTGACTATTTGTCAAGGAAGTATTAAATATACATATATTAAATGAAATTTACAGCCTTATTTAAGTGGCATTGGAATTAGGACTTCATTCTAATGTTGCTTGTGTTTTCTTGTAGTGTTTCTGTGTAGTATATATGTATGCATATAGGTCTATATGTAGCCATGTGTGCATATATAGGTAGATCCAGTACTAATCTAGATTTACACTGATGCTAAAAGTTGGTGCTTAGATGTAGTTGGTGTCGAGAGTTTCGAGAAGTAGGCTGGCGAACAAATGTTTGGTTAAGGCGTTTACCGTAAAGCTTCTAACCCTTGGTTGCTATTAGTGTCGGGGTTACTATAACTATACGCTTAATAATCTAGCCACTTGGAAATAGTAGCCCACACCCACACACAACCCCAGCTTTTCGCGTAACTAATTCATAGAAATTAATTATTATAGCAGAGGAAAACAAATTTTGATTTAACTTATTTATAAACTGTTAAAAAACGCATGTCCGCTTTCTTTTGACTTACAATTAATTACCAAGGCAAACACATTGTAAAAACGCATAGGCCTATCTTGATGAATAAAACGTGTTCAGCTGAAAAAAAAAATATTTGTATGAATGTCATTCGTTTATGCGCCTACGTCACATACCTTGTTAGCTTCCGACAATTCTACATTTTTTATATTGATCCGTGTTTACATTATTACGTGCATACGCCTAGATAAAGTGCACACTACTTATTTATCTCTGTTATTTGTGTTTTCTTTACAGAGCCACCAAATGTCCCACCAAATGTTACCAAAAGTGACCAGGTATGTTTAATATCTACAGTGTTATGAAAAATAACGAGTGAATGGTAAATTTTGTCGACAACACACACCAATATGACGAGGGCGCCATTTGTAAATTTGCTTTAAACGCCGTGTTACGGAAACGTGTGCGCTAGTATATGATGCACTTGTTGTCGATTCGTATACACTTTGCCGTTTATTTCTGCTATATACGGTACAAGACGGCCCCTCGTAAATCCGTGCCTTTGCGTACTAGACAAACATTAACAACCATTAAAGGTTTATTTTGTATCTGGTGTGATTTGTTTTCAACTTCAAGCTACGTTCACACTGATACAGATTTTGGTCCGGCCCCGAACCGAAAATGGTATGAACGCACCTTAACTTTACATTGTGATTATTTCTAATCGTAAACTATTCGGTTTGTTTTTCAAGATCATTATTCACTTTGTAAGTGAGCAGTTTGGTCATGTTCCTGGCTACCAAGGTCTTTTCATTGCGTGTCTCTGGGCTGGTACTCTGAGGTAAGTCGCACTATATTAAGTAGCCCCAGAAACGAAAGTGTTCACAAACAAGCAATTCCATTGGAACTTCACAAAAACAAACTGGTATTGCTTATCAGGAGAAGTATAGCAAATAATATTGCTTAGGCCTATGTCACAACAAACATTAGGTGGCGCCCTTTATTTTCATAATTATTGTCATTTTATGCCTGACTGATTTCGTAATCGTATGTTATAGAATATGCATTTTGCAATGAGATATTTTCAAACTGAATAATTTGCCATCAGAATGTTAATAACATGGAAGCTTACCAGATATTAATTATCACTTATTATTTAACTACCAATGTAATATTAGGACCTAACTCTAAAATATCGAAAGAAAGTACCGTAAGTTAGACACAGAGGTCAGCAACGCTTCATTGCGTAGGCTAGCGCCTGTAGTTAACTGCATTTTTCATTAACGCTATGGCTCTGCTGCTAGAAACAAAGGGCGCCACCTATTGTTTTGACATAACAGTAAAGACCTAATGCCTAGAATACTTTGCAATAACTTAAAAATGACGTAGTTTTGCACCAGCTTTTAAAAAATATCTTCTGTAAAGCATTTTGCCATGCTATGTTGTGCCAGATTTTGATATATCATATTGAAAAACGTACTTTTATAAATGACCAAGCTTAGAACTGAATTGTTCAAGGCTTCTACTGTACCACCACTATTAGTATTAAGTAAAATGACAGGTGAAGATAACGAATGAAGGAGATGCAGCTTGATCTAATTAAAACTGATTAATTTAAACAATCATTGTTACATACTGTATCTTAATTGAAATGTAAAGCCGGATTGAACTATAGTAATTTGAATGATGTCGTTATTTAAGATTGTACATTTAACTGTATTGCATCAGTGACAAGCAAGTGACGAATGAAGTTGTTTGGGCATGTGTTCTGAATAGGCCTCAAGTGCCCAGCAGTAAAGCCGGGCTGTCACTGTGTCGTGCGACGGTCGGACGACGGCCGCACGACTAAACCGTCGCTCTCTATGTGTGGGGTTTCCAGACGCGATGGCAGTCTCCTACTCGTCGGCCGATGGTTCTTTTAGTGATTCAACAGAGAAACCACCTAATAAACCGTCGCCTGACGAATAGAAGACTGTCATCGCGTCTGAAAACCACACACACACAGGGAGTGACGGTTTAGTGCGTCCGTCGCACGACGCAGTGAGTGCCCGGCTTAAGATGTAAAGATCAAATCCAGACACATACGGATTTGACGATAGAGGGAGCTAAACGGCAGGCCGGTACTGTGGTTTCATGTATAGAAAAAAAATCTTCAAGTCATTTTGTATTAGAATGGATCAGACGCACTAGTATGACAGGAAAACGACACCGTCACGCACACTTAAGCTAAGTCAAGCTGCGTTATATAATTATTGTTAAAGTCAATATTGCTATGGTACTTATTAATGTAAAACTTATGTTTTAGCACGATTTCATCCGGGTTGAACGCCATGATCGCGGTGACATTGGAGGATATGGTAAAGCCATACCGCAGATGGAGAGCTAGGCGAAACAACGTAGAAGTTCCGGATACCGATCGTAGCGATACATTTCGCTCTAAAATATTAAGTAAGTTTTAGTGTCATTGGGGTATTATAGAGATTTGGCACCTTCACGAAATACGAAAACAGATACGTCATAAATTCTTGTAACGTTTGAAGTGAAAACCTTGAATATCTGTCAAAGTTGGTCAGTATTTTACGACGATCATCAACGATTCGTAGGTAGAAAATTTGATATATTTTTAAGACATTTCGCAACTTTCAACAATGGAAGTATGACGTCAGTGCCGTAGCCAGCATGACGCAGACGAGGCGGTCGCCTCATCAGAAATTTTCAAAATTTGGCTTTTTAATGGGGACTCATCTTCGGACCTCCAACAGAGGGTTCCAGTCCCAGGACTTCTACATGACACGCAGGCTTCGCCTCGTCTGTTTTTCAACTCTGGCTACGGCCCTGGACGTGTCCGTTTTCGTATTTCGTTAAGTTGCGAAACCTCACTATTAGTTGCACAGGTAAACCTGACTGCTTGTTTCTATACCTGGTTGTAGAATTCATTGTCATTATTTATCCAGTAATCTCTGTTAACATCTGTAATTAAAATATATAAAAAAGATACAAATTCTCTGCACTTGGATTTCTTCCGTGAACAGGTTTCAGATCTCATAGCTATGTTTTATCCATAGATTTATTATTACGGCTAGATGGTGATCTTAATACTTTAAAAACGGCAGTCCATGTAGGCGCCTACTATTTTGATTTCTCAGCCTCCGTCACAAACTTGTAAGTTAAATTATCACAACTGTTTTACAATTATTGTATTTTTAACATTCTTTTGTTATAAAAATTATTTGCATATGTCACACATATTTTATGTTGTCAATGTCTATAGATTTGGATTAAATTTACTTGCATTTATTGATCAATCTGGAACCACTATAAAAGAATGCGCGTGCGCAATTTCGACATAGCAACAGCCTTAGAACGTAACACGATTGGATTGGCTGGATTCAGGAATAGTAGGCGTTTACACAGGATTGAACTTTGGGGCTATCTATTCTGTGGAAGTTGACCATCTAGCCGTAATAATACATCTATGGTTTTACCACAACGGCGCCCTCATAGCTATGAGATATAGCCGAAACCCTGTTCACGGAAGAAATCCAAGTGCAGAGAATTTGTTCCTAAATGTATCTTTTTTATATATTTTAATCATTAGAAATGGAACACAGAAGTCTTCATAGTAACATCTGTAATGTTCCACTGAAAGCTCTCATGTGTTCGTCTACCCTATACATCAACTGTAAAATTTATACAAGCTCTTTTTTATACAGTAGCTTCACTTGGAATAGGAAACGCCGGAATCCGTGATGGGTGAGACTCAACTGATATCAGTGGCGGGTTTAGGAACCACCACCAAGTTTAAAGGACGCCTCTAACAGGACAACAGCTTCTAACAGATCCGCTGCGAGTAAAAATAAGATTAGGAAAACAGTGGCGTATTTAGGGGGGTGCTGAGGTGCTTCAGAACCCCCTTCGGATGCAAAAACTAGTAAAATTAGGAAGGAAATTTGAAAATCTGGACCTCGAGCACCCCCCTTCAGCGGAAATGAGCACCCCCTGCAGAGGAGATGGGCTAAAATCTGACGAGAAACACCCCAAAACCAGAAATTGGGGTAAAAATAGGGGGAATAAGCTTTTATTTTTTTTTTGCTTGCCAGAATTCAACCCAGGTTGAGCACCCCTCTTCGACAAATCCTGGATACGCCCCTGGTAAACACATTTTACACGTTATTTTCCGAAGGAAGTAAAATTTGTCAAAAAGTGGGTGAAATATGGCAAATATGTCACGGACTTTTTCCTGGATTGGATCCGTCAAAATCTGCCCACTCAATACCAGAAGGACGAGCCCCATTCACATTGAAAAGTAATCTCATGGGCGGATCAGGATCGTGTGAAAGAAAGGGCGCAACATTCCTGGCCGGTGGGCGTGTCCAGGGTTTCAAATTTAACAAGCTGTACTTGTGTGCAGTTAGCATGTATTCTGTTCTTGAGAAAACATTTAGAGGCGGCGCACGTAATATACGAGGAGGCGCACATGTACTTTTGACGATATTAGGGGGCACGCGCCGGATGCGCCCCTCTAAATCCGCCCTGCATCTGTTTCCAATAAGTGGGCCTATTGATTAAAAGTTTTTCTAAAAAGTTAAATTATTTTTGTATTCGTTTTTTACCTTTTTTTATCTCCTTTATTATTCAAGCTTGTATATACGGGGTCATCAGTATATTATTAGCCTTCCTTGCCAGTAAGATGGGTACGTTGGTGTCCATGGCAAATCAAGTATTTGGAGCTGCTGGTGGACCACTACTGGCGGCGTTCACACAGGGAATGATGTGGAAAAGGGCCAACACCGTGTAAGTTTTCACCCATCATTATCATACCCCATTATCTTAGGTTTAGTCAGTAGTAGCATTGTAGTTGTTAAAGTTGATGATAAGCGGGACGACGATGACGAAAGTGACGATGCCGGCGGCGCCTACGACGACTACGATGTTGATACAAGTATGACCGCAATGATGATAAACATTAATAGTGGAGTGTTGGAGGAGCGGGAGCGACTCGGGAGTCCCGATCGTGAGATCAATATTTGAATCTCACTTTACCTGTGTCCTTGGGCCACACTTTACCTGTTGCTTCTCTCTACCATCCAAAGGTTTATTCAGCTGAATTACGAAATACCTCCCTCTATATGGGTTGTGTTCCGATGGCCGATGACTGTAGTAATATTTTTAAGGACTCTGAGGTTTAGTTGTATAGGGGAAAAGGGGCGCACTATTTCTGGCGGGGTAGGCGTGTTAACGGTTTAAAATTTGACATGCAAGAACATTTTTGTTTGGCTTGTTTTGCGTTTTTTTTTTACTGTTTTCTGTTATAATTTCTAAAAATTGTCTTCTTGTTTTGGTGAGGGATTTTGAGCGCGCTGTTTTGGTTCCCTTTAAATCCACCCTTATGGGGCTATTTTAAAACTTCATAATAGTATTATTAAAATATTACTAATATTCATATTGTGTAAAGATTTTATAACGAAATAAAATGCAGTTTACTTATGTATTGACGTTATTTTTTAATTCATTTTTTTCAGTGGAACTTTGATTGGAGTTATAATTGGGTTCAAATTTGGGTTGGGGATGACATTTGGTGCAATGTTGTCTGACCCAGATGACCCCGATCGACCCTGGCTATACAAGGTAAGTACCGGTACCTAACTGAAATTGTCACTTTAGTTGTCATCGTAGTTGACAACGAACTTTAATATTATCATATTCGTCATTAAATGTTATTGTGATCAATTTATTTTACCACCACCACCATCCATCATCATCATCACCATCGTCATCATCATCATCATCATCATCGTCGTCGTCGTCATCATTATCATCATCATCATCATCATCATCGTCATCATCATCATATTCATCATCATCATCATCATCATCATCATCGCCGTCGTCGTCGTCGGCGTCGTCGTCATCATCATCATCATCACCATCATCGTCGCCGTCTTCGTCATCATCATAATCGTCGTCGC
The DNA here is from genome assembly GCA_025631205.1 of Nesometra sesokonis. Lineage (NCBI taxonomy): Eukaryota > Metazoa > Echinodermata > Crinoidea > Comatulida > Antedonidae > Nesometra > Nesometra sesokonis. Next base: position 8,600 of record JAOTQE010089040.1, read on the forward strand.
AGTCATCGTCATCAACATTGTTAACATCATCACCACCATCGTCATCGCCATCATAAAATGATTATATTAGTGCCATCACGGATCCTCTAAAATGTGGTGCCATTGTACGAGACCTGCCTTCGGCAGAATACTCAAGATGATGATGATGATGATGATTTTAATAGTTCATGTATTTTTTTGCAGGTGTCCTTCATGTGGTATGCCACCTTTACGTGGAGTATCTCCACAATTGTTAGCATCGTTGCAAGCGAACTTTACACGCTCTTTGATCCTACCGAGAAGGAAAAGCCGATTGACCCAGCCCTGTTGGTGACATTCTTGAGGTAAGGTGCAGTGTTTGTCGTGGTGGTGGTTGGGCATAACGAGACCGAGTGGTGGTTGTTATGGTGAAAGACGATGGTGGTAGTGGTGGTAATGACGATGGTGTTGTTGGTTGTGAAAATGATATTATTGAGGGTGATGATTGTGTTCCAAGCAGTGGTGGGGCTGAAGTGGATCTGTGTTTTTTCCTATCAAATGTTGGCACAGTCGGTGCAGGCTTTGAAAGTATGATAGTGCCATTTTCGAGCATCTAGATGCGCCATATTCTAAAATTGTGTATGGCGTCTCAAGCGTCGCTTCTGCCACTTAAAACATATGGATCCGACACTGCCTTTCTGAGAGATTACATAGGTTACTAGTTTCAATAGTCTCAGAACTATAATTTAGTTTAGTTGAATTTACAAAACAACAAACTAGACACTTATGCTGTTAATGACGATGTTGTTATTGGTTGTGTTGGTAGTTGTTGTAGCGATTGAAGTAGTGGAGATCTGGTGTTGATAAAAACGACAGCTACGACGACGATTGGTTACGACGATAATTAACGACGGCGACGACGATTGATGATTGGTATTATCATCATCATCATCATCATCAATTTTTTTATTCATTCATTTATGTAAATAAAAACGGCAATTTAATATGTAGATGATTTTTTTAAATACCGTCTTATTTTGCTCTTTGTGTCAATTTATCCAATAAAATATCGACGTAGGTCTACAACAATCTTTTACCTTCTCATTTCAGACCCCGAGACGCTTACGAAACCGTTGAACTTGCTGTTGTTTCGAAAAGTAACACAAATGGAGTAAACAATCACAACCACATTACTGTCCCAGAATCAGGAGACGAGGAAAGTGACTTGAAAGAATATACAGTACACAAGAGAAGCCCAAATCAAGATGAAAACCAATGTTAAAGTAACATTTTTCTAAGCATAGCAATCATAATTAATCGCGGAAACAAAGGTTAGGCTTACCAGGAATACTGACAATCTCAATATTCCCTGGGCCTACCAACTTAATGACGCGGTCCGAACTCGTTGACCAGTGTGATGAACTTACGCGAGCGCGGCGAGTATTTTTTGGACATGATAACAATTCGATTTTTTTTTTCAAACTGTGTCGTATGTTTATGAACATAGGGGTATTATTTGATATTTGATTTAATTTCCGTGTAAAAATCACTTTCAGTTTTCTTCCTAGTTTTCATATTGGAAACAACGAATTGTTACCAAAAATGGATAGTTTTTGTCTAACTAAATTCAATTGTCTTCCATTTTGGCCAGCAGTACTTTGTTTATATTTCGATTCAAGGGAGCGTTTCCTGTTTTATAGTAACTCTAATACAAAAATAGACAATATTCAATAAGTATGTTGAATTTTGATTAAATAAACTTTGTGAAGAAGTTTATTAGGAAAAATAAACAATTGCCAAATGAATTTTCTATATTGCCGCTTGCGTGATTATTATGGGGAAGGTGATAATGATTTCAGTTGTTTAAATAATATTATCGCGTTTTAGCGATGAATGACAATAATGTACTGGATATTTTTTCTTATACACCAAAATATATTATAACGTTTTATATACTTAATTTATTTTTCGTGTTGGTCAAAACTTTTTTATCGTATATTGTTGTTTCTTATAGTTACTCTATGTGATTTTTTTTTCTTCTAAACAATGCAAACTGTGGCGTACCCAGAAGTCAAAATTCTAGTCGTTCGCGAATTTTACCCATTGTTTGCGCGGGAACAATGAGAGCAGAGGAACAGTCCAAAGACTTGTTTGCTGGGTACGCTAAAACTAAAGATTTTTTGATACGATATCTATAGTATTGTTTATCCTTACAATGTGAAGGTATAGAGGGCGTTGGTGATATATCAGCGATATTCCTGCTATATTAGCAGACAAGTCTCCTGTCGATTTTACTCTTAAATCACGTATGATGATAATATGTGAAATATTTATATAAAATATAGGCTGAGGTGTTTATGGTGATTAGGAATTATTTTTGTCATCTTTGCATTCACACTTTGCTAATAGATTTTGATTATGTGCTTGCTTTTGCGAATCATTGTAATTGTGGCCACTATAGTTGACTATTTGAAAAATAGTTGAAAATGATGAGTGCAATTCCCTTTTAAGTACAGATTTCGGGATGGGCACGGAAGGATATTCCATGTATTCAGCACTAGAAAATAAAAAACAAATAAGGCCTATGCATTGGGTTAATTATTGACATTGTTTTTAACCCATATTTAAAACTTCCTGACACAACAACGGGGAAATATTTCCAGTTTTTGCCCCAAGATGGTCAATAAGCCAGTTTATAGGCATTTAGTTAAATATGGTATGTTTAGTTTAAAAATTCCCGGAAGGGATGGGTGGATTTATCAACTTGTCTAACACAAATTTAATATCACATTTTAAAATATCGTCTTAGATCATAATATGAAAAACTAGCAGAACAATTAGGAATGCAATCTTTTCTGTATTTTAATTTTTGGATACACTACGCTACTAAATTACTATGTGTAAGATGACGCAAGACGAAACATTATAATTAATCATTTGGTAATTTCCTTAGGCTCATTCGAATATTTTTGATCTAAGATGATTTTTAATGACATTGTTAAATCCAGGATCTTGCTGCTTTTTAACGCACAGGTTATTTAACAATCACCGATACTACAGGTTTAAACTTTTTATAGTAATATTTGAAGACATCGTGGACTAAATGAATGTTTATTTTTTAAATTATTGTAACTTTTGCTACGTCGGGGGTTTTCCGATTGTATATCATGCTGCAAATCTCGCCATTGAGGGCGTGAGTGATTTATGAAATGTATTATTAAACTTTGAAATCAAATGAATGTTTATTAATGTTGGTGTAATAAATAATTGCAAAGTTTAGTGTCTCTGAATGAAAATAAGGCAAGAACCAAATAAACACATTGCCAGTTATTTGACGTCGTTTTATATTTAAGCATATCTGACATTATAAATTGAGTTCATTTTAAACATTTTTCTATGATATTTAAAGAATACTGTAGGTCTGAAATTTGGCTTACTAACAAGCCTTGAAGTTTGTTATAAAATAATAGTAAATAATTATTACATTTTACACATTTTAGAATACCAATACTATTGGTACGTAAGATCATAGTCCTAATTTGTCATCCAATATGATATTTAGAATCGTGTTGGTTTGTGTTTTTTTTTTAATATTGACAATATTCCCACGTGTTTACGCAGTCATTTGGTTTTAATCGCTTCAGCGATTTTCAACATGATTGGATGGAATTTGACGCGCGCTTAGATACGCTTTAACTTCGCGAGGTAGTGTATGCATTACGCGAATATATGTCTGGGAATTACATGTTTTCTTTAAAGATGTGCAATCTAGATTCTAATTGCATAATACGATGTAGACTGTATAATAAATGGTGGTAAATAATATTGTACGAAATCTATTAATGCCTTGCGAATTTTCGACGTAGAAAACTAAAATTAATAAGCTTGTGTATATTCAGAATATAGACTCTTCAATTTGTAAAAGGGGATACATTTGCTAAACAGTTTAAATTCAGTTCGAGAATGCATTGGAAATACAATATAGTTATATAAATTGAGTCTCAATATGCTAGATTGTTAGCGGGTTTCGCCACCAATAGCCAGAACCTTGTTATAAGATTAGGCATACTTGTATAAGAAGTGTCCATTCACACAGGAGACTATTTCTAAATAATATGAATACTCAGACAACGGTGGTATAACTGCATTGTATCGAATTGAATTGTAGGCCTTATATAGAACAAAGTACTTCGTTGAAACTTGACATTCAAAATTGACGTTGTTTAAATGATGTAAAAGCAAATGCCCTGCAGTATAGTACTTAACAATCGCTTTCCAATCCTAATTGTCTGGGTTTAAAATTAAGCATATGTACATTATAGTTCTCATCCTGTAAGTGGTTAGAGAAGACTCGCTATTAGATGACACCAAATAGGAAAAAAATATATCTAACATTGTTTAAATCATTATAATATTAAATTGGTATCTTCGATATCGTCTATTGACAGATGCTGTTTATGCTTAAATATTTTTAACATATTTAATTTGATTTGATTTTTAATGGCATTATAATTATTATTTATTTATTTTCGTTGTTTAATTTAAATTGTATTCTTGCTGTTAAATGTGAAATATACCAAAATTGGGAACTAATGTTAGGAGACCGCTCATGGGAGAATGATAGAATGGGTCATTTGATAGAATGACGCTTTAATTAAATTATGATACAATAATAAGAATGTGTGTCATTTTGGACAAAAAAGTGGCACGGATAGTCTTAATAGAATTGGTATCTTGAGGTGGTCCCTTAACACAGGTGGTACCATAAGAGGTGGTCCTTAAAACATATGTTGCCTCCATAGAGGTGGTCGGTCCTTTGATGTGCAGGTTGTAACTTAATAGCAGTGGTCGCTTCATATAGGCTCCATTGATATAGGTGGTACATCAAAAGAGGTGGCCCGTTAATATAGATGGACCATTGACACAGGTGGAACCTCAATAGAGGTGGTCCCTTAATAAAGATGGTCCATCGATACAGGTGGTAACTCAATATAGGTGATCGCTTAATATAGATGATCCATCGATACAGATGTACTCACTAGGGGTATATTACATTGGTACCTCAATAGAGGTGGTTCTTTCATATAGATGGCCCATTGATACAAGTGGTACTCAATAGAGATGTTCTCTTAATTATGGTGGTTCCTTGATTAGTGGTGCGTAAATAGAAACGGTTCTTTGATAGAGGTACCTAATGCAGATGGTCCATTGATACAAGCGGTACTTCAGTAGAGATGGTCCCTTAATATAGAGGGTCTGTCGATACAGGTGATACTCAATAGGTGACCCCTAAATAAAAGCTGTTCTTTGATGTAGTTGGTGCCTTTATACAAGTGCATCAGTGGATTTTGTCCCTCAATTCAATAGAAGAGGTTCCTTAATACTAGTATATACAGTAGTTGGTGCGGTGATGCTGCTGGTACCTCAACAACGGTAGTCCCTTAATGGAAGCGGTTATTAGTTGGTGCCTTAATACAGGTGCATCAGTAGAAGTGGTCCCTCAATATAAAAGAGGTTCCTTAATATAGGTGGAGTGTTGATGCTGGGTGGGGGGTACCTCAATAAAGGTGTTCCCTTAATGGAAGCGGTTCTTTGAAAGAGTTGGTACCTTAACAAGTGGCTCAGTAGGATTGGTTCCTCATAGACGTGTGGTCCTTTAATCTAGGTGGTTCCTCAGTAGAGATGGGACCTTAAAATGCCTACATGGTATCTTAAATAGAGGTGATCCATTTATACAGGTGGTACCCTCAATGGCAAAACCACCAAGTTGTCGCACAGGAAGTTATGGAGAAATAAACAACAGGAAATATAAAGATATACAAAGGAATTTTTTTTATATTTTGTTCCATTACTGTGGTTATGACAATTTAAAGCTTATAAAATGCTAAATAGGGCTTTTCTATTATCTCCATTTTTTTTTCATTTTGCGACAACCTGGTGGTTTGTCCATGTCTTGCCCCAAATGTGGACCATTAAAAGTAGCTGACTCTAAAAGAGGCATTTCCTTATAAACGTAGTCTTTTAGTAGTTTCTTTGACATTTGTTTGTTTTTGTTCATTATTTGTTAAGCCCTACACTCTCGTAGAGCATAACTACTGTACTGTTTTGTGGTTGATGGCATACCTTTTTACAAATTATATCATGTATTTTTGTTTCTGTAAATGCATTAAAGATATATTGTCACCTGAAAATGACCAAAAAATTATCAACATTATTTGTGAAATTAACTTGATCATATCAAAGTAGCATCAAAGTTAAGAACTGGAGAATGTAATTAGTGTATTTAAAAATTGTTTAATACGATTTTTACAGTGAGAAATTATCAAAAATATAGAGGCTTCCAGCCTTT
>JAOTQE010089051.1:0-14904 GCA_025631205.1 Nesometra sesokonis
TGGCGTGTATCTCATTGCTTGGAGTATGCATTATACTTTCTTACTTGAAGTTGATTAGTGGACCTTTCGGATTATATAGCACCTTACACAATAAAGTCTCAAGGCTATGTGGACCAGATGGTACACATTCATAAGACTTTCTACACCACTAAGGGTCCCGTCATGTCTTAGCTGCCCAAAAACGGGCGCTACATTCTTTTGTCCACAGGTAGAATACAAAGCCTTGGCTTTACACATAAACTTTGGCTAAATGATTTCAGAGTTAAACAATCAATATTTGTTAAATGATTTAAGCTCTATATGATCATGGCCCAAGTTAGACTGTAGCTCTCTAACAGTACATGGTAAAATTTGGAAACACCATGGGCTATAATTAGAACTATTTCCTTTAACCCAGTCAATAATTGTAATATATTGACTGGGGTTCTACCAGGTCATGGTTCAAATTATATTCCTCAGCAATTTGAGCCAGCACTATATATCCCTTGACTTCATCTGAAAAATATAAATCTGCAGATGACTTTGGAATATAATTTTAACAATCCAATCAATTCTGGCAAAATATTTACTGGGATGAGGCCATGGTTCAAATTATAGCTATCAGTTTTCTCTTTCAACACAGTCAAAACGTAAAATATACAATAACTATGGCTATTCAGGCCAAGGTTTAAATACTGTAATGGCCTCTGTGATCTGAGATGGGACACTATCCCTCTTAGATTTGATTCATTTATTTCATTAAAACATACAAAAAAGACAATACAAAACAATTTAGAACCAGAAAAACCAAAAAAAGTTTAAAATAAGACTTTTTTTAAATTTGGGTCCTTATCAATTACACAATTATTATATCTCCATGAAGAGCATATAAATGGAGCAAAAATGTAATATAATATATACATTTTAAAAACATTAAAACTACACAGAGAACATCATAATGCATTACAGTAAAAGCTAGTTACGTGTACTTATGTGTTAAGATTTCATCTTGTGACATACAAGTCTCTAGATCATCTTGGGTCATAAATTGAATCATATCTTTCAACCCAGTTTAATATTTTTCTACTATATACAAACCTGGAACATGAGTGGAGTGGTGGCTGATGAGAAGTTGAAGCTTTTGCTGGCATGTCTCTCTGGATCATACTTGCTGCAGTATCCCTTGATCATTACTGTCTTTGCTGTACCCTGCTCACCAATCAACAGAACAGCCTAGTAAGTCAAAAGCAGTTAATAACAATTTTATTATCAGTCTGGCAAGGTGTCCCATGGATGGTGTTACAGGACTAAGAACATTTGAGAGTTATAAATTTGTCAGATCAGAACTGGGATCAAACATCTATAAGCTCCTGATGCATGGTTGGCTAATCTTTGTCAGTGGATTTAAACGATTTGTACTTTAGCAACAACAAACAATTATTTTGATCATAACATACTGGTTTAATTTCTTTCTACATAAAAAATATGATGTCTTGATTCATTCATTTTATATGAGTCATGGGTTTTGCGAAACCATTATACATTATCTAGCTGCTTGGGGTAAATACAGTGCTGTTGTGGCTATGTTGGAGTAACTCTCACATTATGCAATTTATAGTTAATTAATGCATGCTGTTGATTGTATGTGATGCTTGTAACTTTAAATTACATTATATTTTTAAATGCTAGAAAATACACAAACCTTTGATTGTTTAGCAATTGTGTTAATGAGGAAATCAGTTCTGACGTTGTCCACGTTTGGAACCAGGATGGAGCCATACTCAGGGGTAACATCTGGAGGGTAAATCCACTCTTCTACACGTTCATTCCAGTGCTTCCAAGATCCTGGAATATAAAAAAAGAGTAAGTATATTGACTGTCACGCAAAGACCTTCCAATCGTACATGACTGTTTGCCTCAACTTCCAGGCCCCCTATTTTCTCCAAGAAAGTCTCCAGGGCTGGTATTCTCAAAAGTTAGTCCAGGACTAACCTTGAAACAGCACTAGTTGATCCTGGACTATCCATAAACCTGGTTCCTCGGCAAACAAGATTTAGATTGCTTTAGTTCAGGGTTTATATCTGGACAAACATTGGACACCTTTATAAGAATTCCATAGTCAGTTAGTCCCAGATCAAATCTGAATTTAGTCCTAGACTAAAGTTAGTCCACTTTCGAGAATACCAGCCTATTTGTTTTGAAACAAGAAAATAAATTGGCATTTAAAAAAAAATATGTGTTGACAATAAGCACCTATGGCAATTATGAGGTCTCACCACAAAATGAGTCTTATGGTGAGAAAATCCAAAATTGAGTTATTGGTAACTTCTAACAGAGAATAATGTAAGCTGTAATCTACATTTTTAATGACATTCATTGGATAAAGAGATCCAAAGATATGAGCATTTGAAGTTTTCATGTATGGAAACATGGTTTTGAGAAAATCGTCCATAAAGCAATCGAAAAATAAACAATTAAACGACTACAAATCTCAGAAAATATTCATTAACAACACTTTCTTGCATAAACACGTATGTAAAAAGTATATTATTATAAAGTATAAGTTACATAGTATTCATAATTGACTAAAACCAAATTTCTAAAAACTTTTGACTTCAGACCTATTTTGGTGATTATCTCAATTTGACCTCACCTACGATTCTGTGGCGAGACCTCACAATTAGTAATTGTTTTTGCTGAACAGTAATAGCATAAGTACAGCAACAATACATGTCCAAACATATGGGTTTAAAGTGAACAAATGCTGGTTAGATTCACCACAAAATCATTTTCAGCAAATCTGATTTTATAACATGGGAGCAGTAGAGGTTACATCTTGCAGTTTTTGACTAAGGTGACATAAAGAAATTATCCATGTATTATAGAGTATCACTACTGATAGAAGATTTTTGAGGGCGCTGTAGCTTGGTGGTTAACATGCTTGCCTAATAATTCCAATATCCCGGGGTTCAATCTTGACCAAACGCCAGGATTAAATGGGCATTGCTTCCAAAATCCACAATTTTTTTTGGAAATTTACCTGTTCATTATTTCTTAAAATAATAAACATGTTTAGTTACCAGTAGAATAGTTTGTTTTATTCTCAATTAGCAAAAAGCTAATAATTATCTAACTCTTTTAAACTTATTTATCCTCTTTAATAATAATAATAATAAACTTTATTTATTAACGGAAACACTTGATTCACCCAAGGGGTGTTTTTCATCAAGGCCATCCATATATTTTAGAATCCACCCAAAAATCAAATTCTATACTTATTTTTCATGTTTTAAGGTGTTTAAATAATACAGTATAATGATATAAACATGGCAGATCAGTATTATATTTATGAACCTGAATACAACATAGTAACATCTAGTATATTTTCATTTTTTAGGTTGACAACACAGAATTTTGGAAAGAATGGGCTTTTAATCTCACAACAACCTAAGCCCTGTGATGAATCTTGGGTTATAAGCATGATACAGAATTATCCATATTGGCATGTACGCTTTTTGATGTGGATGGAAAAAAAATCTCATATTATTTTTGGATGATGAAATCTATTTATAGTAAGTAAAATTAATTTATTTTTCAGCAATATCAACTAGTAAAAGTACAACGGTAGCCCACATGAATAAAAATATTAGCAAATCTTCTCACAAACAACCTCAACAAAGTAATTTATAATTTTGGCACCATTGAAGATGTTAGATTCGAAAAAAAGAAAGAAAAAGAACTCACCATCATTGTCAACATAGTAGTCAAACATGGTGTCTTCGGAATCTGAAGGGATCTCTGGTAGATTCAAATGAATCTCTTCATGGTTCCGCAAGAAATCTTGCATCTTTGCTCTGTCATCGAGTTCCAAGAGGGCGCCTATACTCCACATTACCATAAAGACATAAAGTTTCTCCAAGTGTTCAGCCCCGACGCTATTTCCATCTTTGTCGTCTTTTGTTGGAATCAATCCTTGAAGAAGGTTGATACCCTTCAAATGAAAATTAAAAAATAGATACATATTAAATGAAATAAATGTGTTAGACTACTTACAATTCTAGTCCTAAAAGAATGGTTACAAATTAATTTCTGCTTATATTTTATGCTGTTTTGAGGGATCATGACATGTGCTTACAATTTAGAGGCCCATTCCCTCAAAAGTAAAAGAAATTAAACATTCTAAACTTGGCTATATTGTATTTAAATTTATAAATATAATACTGATCTACCAAATTTATAGAATTTTTTTACTTCCAAACATTATAAAAATGCAGAGACTTTGAACATTATAATAAAATTTAGAAGGAAAAGATGTGGAAGCGCCATCAACGCCAGATGTTGAGTGAACAGTGGCAAAAAGAATCGAAAGATTTTAATGGGCAGTTGACATTGTCTACAAAGACAGAAGTCGGCCATACATGGCATTTATGCAACTCATGCATTATGTGTGAGAGTTGGCATATTGCTGGTTGTCTTACCTGTGCAATGACCATACACTCTAAGACATCCATTTTAAACACAAGACTTTCAGTAGCATATCGATATATCTCAGAAAACGAGCTCTCGAACAGTTGGCGTATTATTTCAGCTTCCTGTGGATTTCGGTTCAGTAACCATCCCTACAGAAACAATCATTTTTAATATACAGTGGTACAGTGGTACTTCTTATTGAACAAGAAAAGTTATTAACAATTGTAATAATATGAATACAATACCACTAATGCCATTACCTCAAATAAAACTAAAATTCTTCCTTTTACACTGCTCTGTAAAAGCATAGCCTCCCCACTGTATAAATTATTATCAGGGTACTTACACTTTGAGTAAAAAGTAATTCCAAATTTAAAAAACATTTTTACACAAACTTTTTATCTTTTGTAATTATATTATTTGCCCGGAAACATACGAGTATTTTAGTGGTTTTATTTTCTAAAGACAAACTGTATATTTATCTATTACTACAATACTGTGTGTACTGCAGTTATTTAATTCCATACTCTATCCACTATCGTTCAGTTATAAACCTAAGTGACAACATAAATGCCCAGGTTTTCATCGTACCATGGCATTTTGCCATGATTGAAACAATGAACAAAATAATAATTGGAGAAAGCCCAAAGTCAATAGGGTCCGTTTTCTTCTCATCTTACAGTGTGCAAAATTTTAAAACATTAACTTATAGAAATGAACTTATCAAATTTAAGCTATGGTTGTAACAAACGTTTTCCATCAAATTCACCACAACCGCTGCTCCTGCCACCGCAAGGTTAAACCAATAGCCTCCCCAGAGATTTGCTCTAGGAGAGGCTAACTACCAACACCACAACCATGACTAACCTCTAAGATGGGTTTCCAATCCAAACCAGATGAGCTCATGTACACCATGCCATTCCTGGACACAGTTGCTGGAGAAGCATTGTCAATATTGTGTGGTTCAAAGATAATCTTGCAGTTAGGTGCCATTGGGATGCGGTCACCATTGGCTAGGGTTAACGTCTTGTTGTCGTCCAAGACACTGTTTAAGTTTTCAATCCAAATGGCATCAACAGGGCCATCCAAGACCAGCCAGACATGTTCACCTGTGTACAGATATAAATTTTTAATTAGCTGTATAAAACCATGTTGTTTCTTCAATACTCAATTGTTACTTTTCTAAATTGTTTTACAATCATTAATTCTCAATCATGGACAAATACAAGAAAGTTTACTAGGTGATATACATTTGTAAACTTGTTTCTTCCTTAAGAGTAAATTTGTGTCTTATTCGCAATTTACACATACACACTTTCCTCAAATGTTACAAGTTGTTATATGTTTTTACAAGGAGAGTTAAGTGTGAAAGCAACAATTTCGGTAAAATTTCTAGTTAAGTTAATACATACATCTTTACTGTAAAGCATCTCGAGATTGTCGACCTAATAGGTGCTATATAAATGCTTATTAACATCTCGTAACAACTTGCAATCTTTACTGGCCTCAGTGGCCATTAAGCATTACAAGTTGTTACAAGTTATGAATATGATGTCTTCTGGTATGCTAGAAGAAAATGATGGGAAAATATGCACTCCAGGCTAGGGACAAGTTTTCATCATTTCCACAGTTTTCCAACATTTTATATGGTTTCGAGAATGTACATGTGTGTTATTTTTAAATGTCTTCACATGTACAGCAATTACGTTTGTTACAACATTTAAAAACTTGGTACAATGGTATGTACTGTATGTGAATTGGGTATTACATATTAGCCACGTAACTTTAATCTGCCTACCACAGAGGCTAACTTCCTACCCATTTTGAAAGATGGAGGAGTTCTTTAAGGCACACATGAGATAATTTTGTATACTGGATCTTTGGTAGTTACAACCGCTAATGTAGAAAACAACAGATAATGTAAAAACAACCGATAATTTTGAAATCAATGTTAACACAGCGTTTTCGCACCACCACGGGTATGTGCAGGTAACATTACTTTAGTTTCACCAATGTTTCAATCAATGTTATTGTAATATTATAACGTTTTTAGTGATACAATCTGCCCCACCTCCACATGTCATTTAAACAATGTTAACACAGCGTTTTTGCACCACTGGGGTATATATACATAACATCACTTTGGTTCCATCCATGTTTCATTCAATGATATTGCAGTTTTTAACATTAGCTGGTACTTGTATCTCATTAGCTGTGAGTCAATTTCAGTTTTTTGCATTAGCTGTTGATTGTTCTACATTTAGCTGGGATTTTTCTACATAAGATGTTGAGTTTTCTACATTAGCAGTTGTTTCTAAATTAGCTGTTGTTTTCTACATTAGCGGTTGTAACAACGGTTCATTGTCTTTCATGGGAAGACTTGTCCCAACATGAGAACTCAGTAACTTCTCACATCTTGAAAAGCCTTACCCTTTTTAGCTCTCAGTGTCCTCCTCCACAATGTGGAGAAGATACCATCAGTCCAATCATTAGTAGCCACATCCAGACGGCCAAACATCTGAGGTGCTGTGATGGCCTTTGGGTTCATTCTCATCTCCTTGTGAGGTGCCCCACAATCGCTCATGGCTTTCATTAGGATGTGGATACAGCAAGTCTTGCCAGCTCCAGAAGGGCCGAGCGCCATCATACCATGACGGACACGTTGAGTTTCAAAAAGCTGAAAATATGATGATAATGTCATATTCGGTCAACTATGATTTTGAGGCATGTTTAAACAGAAAATTTGGTTTTATAATTTATCAAAGTATGCAAGACAATGAAAGAAAGAGCTAAATAAAAACATTTATAAATCAAAATTTTCATTCAAGAAGTCCTCTCTGTCATTGTGTTAAATAATTTAAAGTTAAAAGGATCTTTTGGATTTGTGTGTCTATATTCTGAGAAATTGTAGTTGGCAATTATAAGATTCTTCTTCACTTCTTTTTCTTGACTTTATGACTTCATGCACTTATTGTCTTATTAGCAATGCTTCTTTGAGTTCATTCATGACTGAAAAGTGTGAAATGTAAATGACAGAAGTGCCCACAGGAGTAAGTACAGTATACTATTAGCATCACTTATTTCACCACTGCTTGTCGCCTTCTTTTGGCATGTTATCAACACTCTATCACTTTTGTTAATTAAAATCTAATCTAATTATAAATCTGATTCTTGTTACCTGTATCAGTTTGAGTGTCCATGATGGATGATTGATCAGGCCTGCTTCTTCAACCCGAGTGTTAATGGCAGTTTCCAGCTCAGGATAGCCTGCTTTGTCCAGAGTGATACCAGGGAACAGATCATTAATCAGCGACAAGAAGAGAGGTTCATCTTCATCAACCTATAGAGGGCAGAATTCACAAATGTTAGGAAATAATGTTACATAGAAATAACAATTGTAACGCAAGTAAATGACAACAAAAGTGGGAGCAGTTGGAGCAAGGTTTGTGATTCAGAATTCTTATTGAGAGGTTGGGTGTCTGAGACCCATGCCTGTCAGTTGCTTGTTTGTAAGCTTTGGCAATGCACTTTACCCTCAGTCCACCCTGCTGTAAAATTGGTATTGGTAAATTGCTGAGAAATAACCTGTGATGGATGCTGCAAAGTAACCTGTGATGGACTAGTGTCCCATCAGGAGAAAGAAACTACGAAATAATTTTTTATCTAAATACAGTATTTGACTTATTCATTTTTATTTAAGTTCCACTTTTGCTTCTTATTGTACAGTTTTCATTTTTGTAGAGCTTTTTGTTTAAGGGTCAACTGTGACAAAGTCATTGACTTCTAAGTTGATCCTCATCTATGCATTGTATTTTTTTTGTATTTGTATTTGATGAAATAAATGTCGTTGATATATAAGAGAGATTAGGACAATAGGGAGGATTTGCAACTCCATGAAATACAAAAACGCATACATCATAAATTTTTGTAATGTTTGAATTGAACACCTTGAATATCTGTCAAAGTTGGTCAGTATTTTATGGTGAACATAAAAAAATTCATATGTATAAAATTTAACACATTTACCAACTTTCAAAAATTGAAATGTGACGTATACGTCTTTGTCATCGTACTTCGTAATTTGTGAAATCTCACTATTCACTATTATCTCACTATATTGGTTTATCCTAACAGAAAATAAAATAAACTCACCAATTTTGAGAGGTTCATATCACGGAGGACCCTCATTACGATTGTGTTCTCACTGTCTGTTGGATTGGCGCGTTTGTTTGCACCAAGTGTACGCAAAACTGACAGAATGTTACGTAGACCAAAGTCATAATGTACCTGAAATACAATCATATTTAAACATTCAATTCTCAATGATTTATTAAATGTAAATGTCTATACCAACTTATAAATTTAAAAATATTACATTTATGATACAAAAAAATATTAATAAATATCTTTAAAGCAATGTGGAATTGTGGATGTTGCAAGTGGTCCTACATCTGTGCACAACGGCTGTGCAGATCAATGTACAGGGGTAACACCCTACATGTCTTGAAAAATACAACAGTTTCATAAAAATGTAGATAAGCCATTTGTGTACACAGAATATATGGTTTATAGTTCTTGCCCAAGGAGACTTGTTACACAACCATGAGGTGGTTGTGGACACCTCCCTTTGAAAAAAATAACACCCTCCAACAAGGTGGATCTACCATGTTAAATTTCTAGGAGGATCTACCCAGGATCATAGACAACTATCTACTATAGGTAGCATCTTCTGTTGATGTTATTGATACCTTACATTCAATAAGTAATTGATTGTTTGCCATGATGTCAGTTCTAATTAGTCTGAAGGTCTATTAATGGCTGTATTTTCCTATGTACTTGTAGGGCTTTGCTGACCATATCCTTGGTAGCCTCTTGGGAGGGGAGAAGACATTGTGTTAATTGAGAGATTTATGGATTTTGGTTATAATGGGATAATAGCGAGGTTTCGCAGATTTACGAAATACGAATACGAAAACGAATACATCATAAATTCATGTAACAATTGAATAGAACACCATAAATATCTGTCACAGTTGGTCAGTATTTTACGACGATCATCAACAATTCATAGGTAGAAAATCTGATATATTTTTGAACACATTTAGGAACTTTTAAAAATTGGAGTGTGACGTATCCGTTTTCGTTTTCGTATTTCGTAAGTTTGCGAAACCTCGCTAATATTGTGTTTATGTGGTCGATAGGTAGCAAGGCTGGTGTATGGTTGTTTTATATTGATAACCCTCTAACTACCTATCTGTCACTATCATTATCTACTATGTTAACAGAGTTAAATTTTTCAAAGGGCTAGTAATAGTTTGGCTATAGATTACTGCCACTTTTGATGCCTTGTCTTAACCATTAGGTCTTTTGATTTAAACATTAAACTCAATGTTTCATTACCTGCTTGCTAAGCTGTTCTTCACATAATTTGTACAATGTGTAAAACTTCCTGGCCAGGACTATGTTTTCCATGAAACCACAACTGGCTAGTTTGACGCGAATGATGATTTGTCGATCTGGTACCATCATTGCTACTGTTCGGAAATTTATCTTTAGATTTTCAGGAAGTTCTTGCCTGCCAGCATAACCAGGATTCTATCAGTTAAAATAAACTCATTATTAACAACAGAAAAAAATGAAAGATTATTAAAACAGCTCATGAAAGTAAACTTTTTCTATTGATGCATAACATTATATTTATATTTAAACAAAAATTAAAGACTAATATTTTATTGCCCAAACAACAATAGGAGGGGCTACATTATTGTTAACATGATTAGCTAACACACAAGTGTTTGTAGTTTACCAAAGGTAATACAGAGGGAAGATCGACCACATTCTACCATGCGCATAACTCAATGCGGGCGGTTACCAAATTCAATCGCACCCAAGGAGGCGCACTCTTCGAAGCATATATTCTACAGTTCACATAGCACAACATTCAATTATTACCCAAGAGGTTCTAGTTAGTAAGCAACACGCAGACCACCCAAGCATCTTGCAGAAAATTTGGTGTCCATTTTACCGTTTCAAATTTTCTATTCTACATCATGAGAACATCGCATGGGCTCATTCTTGTGCTATTTATATTCTTTGAGTTTACCAACTGTAGGGGAACAATGCAGTACAATGTAATTTTAGCAAAAAATAAAGACATGCAAAGACATGGAAAACAACATAGCACCCAGTCAAATATGTATACATGTTGCCGCAGCCAATGCAAACAGTACAGAATAACTGATTATTAAATACAAATTAAAAACAGAAGTATTACCATTGTTAAAAATAGACCAAATTCTGGGTTCAAATCAACTGTGTCTCCATCTGTGAAGATGAATTTCTTTTTGCGTTCCTTTTTAGCTGTAAGGACGATCGCAATCTGTTGTGCAGCCACTGACAGTACAGGCAAGTCAATACGATTGAACTCATCGAAGCATCCCCAGCTACCAGACTGGGCTAGACCTGTGTACAAAAATTCAACGTTGCATTATATTACATTTAAATATTTCTTTCAAACGGCAATGTTGCAAACAACTGGTTCACATCATATTTGGAACCATCCATAAATACTTCCTCAATCTTTCTCAACAAATCAAAACATTTTTGAGTTAGAAATAAGAAAATAAGTATATTTCTTAAATGACTAATTGGACTAATCATTTTTTTTTATTTCTTTTTTTTAAATTTTACTGGGGTCTTTTTCATAGGGCAGTGGAAGAGGGGAAAGCAAGGTACATTTTAAGCCTTATTATTAAAAGCACTCATCACTGCTCTATTAGAAAGGGGACCATCACTACATAAGGCAAACTTATACACATGGTATTCATAATTAAAGTTTAACAAGAAGAGAACAGAATTATGTAGCTCTGAGAAAATCCTGACAGGATTTGAAATTTATATTTTTTGGGTACTTGATATTTATACCTTTGTATATTCTTCCTAATCCTCTGTAATCCATTTGATCGGAACAGTTGAAGACGACAACATACTTGCCCAGTGCACGCCCCATATCTTTGGTTGTCTCAGTTTTACCGGTACCAGCTGGGCCAGCGGGTGCCCCACCCATGCTCATACCAAGAGCTTGAGCTAGGGTAATGTAACACCTGACAAAAAATGTAAGCATTAAAAATTGAAATATGTTCATCTGTTATTATATTACAATTAAATTATTATTATACAGTATCCTGTATTTCCTGGTTATAAATACATAATAAATAATAATATACATTATCGTAACACAAGGTCATCTTCTCACATACATTTGCTTAAACATAGGACATCTGTTTTTTCAACAAAAAGTATATGTTTTTCTGGAGCCAGGCTATGGAATACTATGCAAGATTCAATGAAATGTTCACCAAGAAAAAAATATACAGTATTTAAAAATGAATAAAACATCTAATTCACCAATTTATCCCACTATTGTTCCTATTTATTATAATATATTATGATTTTTGCTATTACTGTATTATTATCATCATCGTCATTATTGTAATTACAAGTATCAAAATGCAAATTGCTATTGTAAGGTCTCGCCACAAAATGAGCCGCATCGTAGGTGAGATCAAATTGGGATAATCACCAAAATAGGTTTGAACTCTGAAGTTTTAGTAATTTAGTTTTAATCAAGTATGAATACTATGAAACTTATACTACATAATATACACTGTTTAGGTCAGTTTTTATGCAACAAAGTGTCCTTCATGTAGATTTTCTGAGATTTACAGTAATTATAGTAATTGTTTATTTGTGAGGTCTCACCACAAAATGAGTCGCATCATAGTTGAGATCAAATTGAGATAATCACCAAAATAGGTCTGAAGTCAAATTTTTGAGAAATTTGGTTTTAATCAATTATGAGCACTATGGTAGTTATTATTACATTATAATGTACTTTTAGGTCAGTTTCCTATAAAAAGTGTCTTTCAAGCAGATTTTCTGAGATTTGTAGTCTTTTAATTGTTTATTTTTAGATTGCTTTAATTACGATTTTCTCAAAACTGTAATTCCATACATGAACATTTCAAATGCTCATATCTTGGGATCTACTTATCCAATGAATGTCATTTAAAATGTAGATTGTAGCGTATATTGTGGTCTATTAAATGGTACCAATAACTCAATTTTGGATTTTCCTACCATGAGACTCATTTTGTGGTGAGACCTCACATTTTTCGATTGCTTTATGGATGATTTTCTCAAAACCACGTTCCTATACATGACAACTTCAAATGCTCATATCTTTGGACCTCCTTATCCAGTGTCATTTAAAATGTAGATTACAGCTTACAATATGCTTTATTAGAAGGTACCAATAACACAATTTTGGATTTTCCTACCATGAGACTCATTTTGTGGTGAGACCTCACACATTTAATCTCTACAATACACTTTCTAAGGAATACATTTCTGTCATCGTATTTCTATAAATTTGCAAAACCTCACTATTGCTACAGACCAGTGCTTATTTTTACTGTAATATTTGTTGTTTGAAAAACAAAAAAAGACAACTCCTGACTTTAATTTTATTACAGATCACCTTACCTATCAGTAAGTGGGGTGATAACGAGCCTCTCCGTACATCCCAAGAATTCATT
Organism: Nesometra sesokonis; assembly: GCA_025631205.1. Taxonomy (NCBI): domain Eukaryota; kingdom Metazoa; phylum Echinodermata; class Crinoidea; order Comatulida; family Antedonidae; genus Nesometra; species Nesometra sesokonis. The sequence goes on from JAOTQE010089051.1 coordinate 13,047, forward strand.
TTGGTATAGGAAGTCAACATCTGTGATTTTGACCCACATCTTGTCAGCATCCTCCACAAAATAGAATCGACATTGTTTCAACCACTCAAAATCACTTACTGATTTGATATGCATTCGCACCTATTCAAATAAACAATTAAAATAAACAATTAAAAAAAATCTTCAACATTTGACCAAGCACAACATTTTTCTTTAAATGATTTTTGGTTTTAATATTACTTTACACTGTACCAGTATATTTTTGCATTTCTCCTAAAATAAGCTTACTGTTTTTAGTAGTTAATTTTACTTGAAAAGATTTCAAGGGGTTTTTGTGCAAGTTGGCCATGCGGTTAAGGCAGAGGAACCATGAGCCATAGCAATAACAACAGCGTGGGTTCGGGGCCCGCTCGCATCATGGTTCTGGTGGTGGAGCAAGTCTTCTCAAGTACGGACTATAAACCGTAGGCCCAGTGTACACATACAGCCCATGTGCACTTTAAAGAACAATTACATCTTTCGAGACAAGTAGGGGGTTACTGCGGTTTATTGGTCCATACATCCTCTCCTGTGGACAGATGAATGGGCGTCTGTATTGGGCAGCAGGTCATGACGTGACCCTTAGGGGTGTAGAAGGTCATATGTGTAACATTGGTCCACAGTACCTTGAGATTCTACTGTATAAAGTGCTATATAAATCCAACTACATTACATTACATTTTTTTAAACATAATATTTATTTTCTTCATTAAATGCCTTGATATATTTGTAATATAGTAACATTGTAGCATAACATATAAAAATAAATATAACAAAGAATTCATACTCACAAGATCATCAAATATATCTCTTTGATGAACATGAATCGTAATCAACGTTTCATATTTACGTCTCTCGACCTTTGTCAGATCTCTGGTAGTCATTTCAATGAGCGTGATCAGTAAATCCATGAATAACTGGTTCGTTTGTTGCATCACCTTTTTGTCATATTTGGCGTTTTTCAAACTTTCTTCTGCATCACGTGTCCAGATCATTTGGATTCCAAGCAGACCAATCTATGATAAAGACAAGAAACAGTTTTGAATTTCAGAAGAAACACTGTGGCACAGTGTGATTTTACCTTCAATCAGGAAATCATCAGGTGCGAACATTGCTTGTATTCATGGCATAAGAGACAATGAGTTAAAATTTTGTTTTAACATTTGTAACATTAACTTTAAGTAGCCCTATAGGGTTTATAATGTAAAACCTTTGATTAGAAGAACATGGGCTTTACTTTTTAAGACCCTGTATGGCGTTTTCTTCAACGTTAAGGAGAACTGTCTTTTGAGATAGGCTTTTACAAGAATAATCTGTTTCTTTCAATGTTTAATATGGTATGATACTAAACTATTTTATTTTTGCAACACACAGTTGCAAAAGATTAACCATAATTACTACACAAATTTATTTCCAAGATTTGTCATCTAGTTGCACAGTATATTGATATAAACTCTAAATACACAAACAATTAAACAAATTCTACCTGAGCTGGATACGTGTTGAGAAATTCAACCAATTGGAAGCTTGGATCCTGTATCGCCATGGCAGCCATTCTGATGACTCCATGTAATGACTTCTGGGCCATCATCATTAGAGACATCAACCAGACTTCAACGTTGCCTTCAGCTCTCACATTCTTCTCAAGCTAAATTGAATTAAAATCAAGCAATCATTTTTATTTATTTTTTTAATTTTTATTTATATCTTTTATTAGGCGCTATTTACATAGCGCTTTGACAATTCAAAACAGTAGTAATAATATTAATATACAAAATTACAAAAATACATCTAAATATATCAAAAACAATGAATACATTAATATACAGGATTACAACAA